>JYFJ02006555.1:7500-15000 GCA_000934665.2 Catajapyx aquilonaris | reverse complement strand
ACTGTGCACCATCTAAGCAAGCCCTGTCATCTGCTGGTGAAACCGTCATTCATGGCATTTATGATTATGAGTGTGCAGATGAACATGAGTCTACAACCGGAAACGACCACACAGATGTACCAGACCGTACAATGGAAGACTACCATTCATCTGAAAATGAGTGTGCACCAGAAGGCCCTCCTACTCATGACACCATTCAGGCACTAATTACGGGTGGTGCGACGATACAGGACCTCCTGAAGGCTGGTGCAACAGTTGATGGCCTTTCATCTTTTGGTGTAGTTGTCGAGGAGGCATCAACTGTCACCGACAGTACTGTGGCAGGGGCTTTTCATGAGGAAGCTACACCTCCAACAAAACGGATGCCGGTACATGTGCAAAGGTTCAGTAAATAATAGCAGCCATCTCACAACATGCTTTTATTACAGAAGAAGAAAAACGAGCCCAAGACTGCAGAGGCTCTGGATCAAGATTTGGTTTCGCTCATTAAAACATCCACCATTGCGGACGTGCACGAACGGTATGGGCTGCTGGTGGCCTCTCTATTGCGTGAGCTCCCTCCCACTTTGGCAGTACACACTCGAATGAAGCTCGATGCCATCCTGGCAGAGGCACAGCTTCAGGCCTTAGAAGGATAATAAAAAAGGAGAAATGAAAATCAGCAATGCTTTTGTACTTATTCACTGACCATTACGCACCTGGTCGTCTTGCACTGTGGGCTTGGACCCACGTAGGACATGTTTGTACTGCCAGCTCACTTGTCCTGCTGGAGTTGTGAAGAAGTCTGTCAGTGCATCTCGCATGCTTGCTGCGGATCGAGCGTAATTGTTACTACCCACCGGCTGGCACTGAAGCAGTCCTGTATCATGCGCCACGATGTCTCGCCATGTTCCATGTATAAGTTCCCCAGTTTCGTCATCTACGTGGTCAGTAAGTTCTCTGGTGCAGTATCTGATAAGACAGCAGTGAAATCCATTACAATTCTTTATAACAGGCTAATGTCACCAATCAATTACCGTACTGTACCTGCTTTTCCTGTCTTTCATGAGGGTGTTGTGGAGCACACAACATGCTTGGATGACAAGTTGAACCAGCTCCAAATTGCCAATGATCGGGTGACGAAATATCCTCCACCTAGAGGCTAATATGCCGAAGGCATTCTCGATGGTACGCCTTGCCCTTGACAACCGGTAGTTGAACACTAAACGTTTCAGAGGCAGGTCTTTGCCTGGATATGGCCTCATCATGTACTCCTTCAGAGGAAATGCTTCGTCCCCAACCAAAAAAAATGGCAGCATTTCCCCTGATGGCAGTAGTGGCTTTGCGGGTGGGAACGGTACTTCACTCCTCTCCAGGGCATCGCCAAATTGTGATGCAGCAAAGACTCCTCCATCGCTTTGGCGGCCAGCAGCACCGATGTCAACAACAGTGAAGCGGTAAGAGGCATCACATACTGCCATCAGGACCATACTATGTGAACCTGAATCACCAAAGCAAACAATATGAAAGTAAAAGGACACATGAACATTGAACAAGTAAGCGTACATCAATTGGATTTTTTTTTACCTTTATAATTGAAATATTCTGAGCCAGTCTTGCCGGGACATTGCATGACCACATGTTTCCCGTCAATGGCACCTACGCAGTTGGGCATTTGCCACTGCGTTCGATATCCAGCAGCCACATGAGCCCACTCTGATGAATTCTCAGGCTGCTTCAGGTGCATGGGCTGAAGACATATCCATATAGCTGTCAAAGTCTCCCGGACAATTTTACTGACAGTTGCTTTACCCAATCTGTAATTGTAGGCGAGCGACTTTTGCATGTCCCCCGATGCAACATATCTGTAATTACGATAATTAATAGCTACAATTTGAATACAGTCATCCCTGTGCATTATCTCACTGTACCGCAATGTCACAGACAACCGTTCTGCTGGACTTATGGGCCTTGCTGTGGTGGCCTCATGTTGGAGCATGGGTTCTATTTGCTTTAAGATGTAATCAAACGTCTCTTTTGGCATTCTGAAAATGAGGTCATACCATATGCTAATATATCTGCCACATCAGCACTGTTCAGGCACACTACCAGTCCCAAATACAGTCGTCTTGAAAATCTTGATAGTACAAAACCAACCTGTAGTATCCATGGTGGTACTCTGCATTTTCATGCCGCAGTTCCTGGTGCAGCGTGTGAAAAGTCCCAAATTCCAACCTCCCGACGTTTATGATATGTGCACACCACCTGCGGGGCCGTCGGGCGCGTTGTTTTTCTTCTTCCAGGCGACGGCGGCGGCGGTGGAGGTATAGTGCCAAGGCGCACAGGTAAATCCGCCTGTCTTGGGCAGACCCTGTGCTGAGCACGGCCGGCATTCTTTCTGACCGTGCTTCTGCCGCTGCGCTGGAACGACCCGGGAACGACGGTCGGACGGTGGTGGGTGCCCTGTCTGCCTTGCGCGTAACAGGATAATTTTTTCATGCAGGATACCCGTCCACCATGTTTGCCCTGGCCGCCGCCATATTTGCTTGACGTGAGTCGCTATAGCGCGCTGTAGTAGTGGGTAGTATAAACCGCCTGCAGTAGCAGGCTCGCTGACTATACGGCGCTACTGCTACTTCGCGCCCCTTACGGCGGAGTATAAACCCACCTTTACTGCTTTCCTCCTACCTAGAAGTGCCATGTCTCTGCGGTACAACAACCACCCGTTAATGACTGCCACATCTATCATCTGCGCAAAAATGGTCAAGTACCACCTTCGTGTTTTAAGTCGAGTTCTATAGAGTGCCACCAACATGTCGGCCGAATCTACACCACCCATGTGTCTGTTATACACTTATACTCCCTTACCACATTTGGGCAGTTAACTTGGAACCCCTTTTTTCTCCTTTTTGCAATATCCCAGGGCTCAACTGATGAGCATGAACTTACTAGGAGAACAGCCTTGCTGTACAACCATTTTACTACGGCAATTCCTGCAGCATTATCAACTTTGTAATCAATCGCTCCCCTCCCTTCTTTTTTCATATCCTTTAGAGACATTAATTCACACCCCCTCAGACGATTCTCTCTCTGTGTTCCCAGGCTGTGCAAGTCCAAATTGTCTTTGAGGTACATGATCAGTTCTAGACTGCAAAAGAAATTATCAAAATACACCACAGTCTCCTTCCTATCATCAATCGTTTTACATAGCTGCACCACAACCTTTCCTCCAACACCCATCTGCTCTTCCTCTTCTGAGAAATCTACTCCTTCAAAGGTAGAACTTCCAGTGCACAAACTGAAATCATAAATCACCCTTGAATTGGCAATGTCCCTCCTGGGGTACATAGGTTAATAGCCAACTATTACGATCGTAATATTAGTTTTATGAGAGAACTAAGAGGCTGGTCTGATCACATGCTTCATGCACTCACTGGAGCTTATTTCATGTCTCTCAAAACCATGTTACGGCAATTTTAAAAAAATGGTTTCTTACCGGCTGCGAGGTAACCGCTTCTGGAGCGGCCGCCATGTTGGATTGATCTTGTGTTTTCATGGTGCAAGCTTTTCCCAACAGATGGCGAAGTACACATGTGCGTTAGTCGAGGTTCGGTGCCAGATGATGGGCTTCCATTTTCGCGCACTTTCTTTCTGGCGGGCCCGTTAAAAATTTTTGAAATTGAATGTCCCTCAGGAGGGACATTATCAATTAAAGGGTTAATGCTTTGCAGTTTACAGTGGACTTGTACTTATGGAATGTTCAATAGGTAGATGTCATTGACCCAATGCCCTATTCTTTTCATTGCAAAATACACATGATTAGTTCATCTGTGCTATGTCATATTATGATATTATCTGCTCACTTGTCAGAGCTCATGATGGCTTAGATAACTGCACATTTTGTAGATGTTATGAAAATATTTCATGCATATTGCCCCACAAATAATCCTCACCCAAAGGAGAGATTATCCATACTATTAGGACTACCTGTACTTCTTATGGAATAGGCGACACGGTGGCGTAGTAGTGGTTAACACCGCCGCCTTCCACCTCGAAGGTTCCGAGTTCGATCCCCGGGTCGGGCGGAGAACACTTATGTAGAAAGAGATTCGATGGGTTCTCGCCCTGTTTTCGTGGGTTTTCTCGGGGTTCTCCCGTTTCATTCCACTACCAAAAACCCACTCTACGATTGCCAGATAGCCTCAGTTGCTTTGGCACAACCAACCAACACACTTATGGAATGTTCCATCAGTAGAGGTCATTGACCCCATGCACTATTCTTTTAATGCAAAATACACATGCTTGGTTCTGTTATTACATGCCATGATATTGTCTGCGCAGATCTCATGATATTTTCCACAACACTGGTGACTTACAGTACACTATTATTGTACAATGAAGTATATTGGAACATTGAGTGTCAAATATTATGGTCTGGATCTGCAGGTGACCCGCCTCTGGCTTTTGACCTGAGTCCACAAACTACCATCAGTTTGTCGCTTCTCGTGAAGGGGGTCCTACTGCTAACACCACAAAAATCACCCGATATTGTTCAACTTCTGCCTCTCGAAACAACCATGGCACATTCTATACCAAGAATTTCCCCCCCAAAGATCCTCAAAAATCTTACCGGCGGCGGCTGGTATGCTGGCACTTCAGTCCACCACTCCATGAAGTGACACGGATTGCAGACCGGTATACAATATAAGTTTTATACTTGCGGTAAAGGAAAAATAACAGGAGAACGAGGAGACCACTGCTCAGATTTCAGCCCTGTTCCAAACCACTTCGCAAAGTGGCCGCTGGACTAGAATGGCGCTAATTCGAATTTGGACGCGCGACTTAGCCTAGCAGCTTCTGGTACTGCTGCGCCCGTTCCATGCTTTTAACCATAATCTACCCGTACTTTCTAGCAAATCCATACATTTTAGTATGAAAGCGAACCATTTGCACGTGATAATGATCACGATATATCAATGAACTGTATATTATAGAATTGTATACAGTTCACTGCGATATATCGAATCGAAATATCGATTAATCGATAGCAGGAGTGAAAATCGAACCCAATCTCACCTTCAAAATGTATACCGTATACAGTACTGTACAGTATAGCACTAGATGTGCCGATTTCTTTCCAGTTTATCAGTGTCCTATAGTGGGCAACCATGTTTCAGAATTTTGTGTTCTTCTTGTGAAGGTGAAAACTCCATGGTCACTACAAAACACCCAGTGCAAAACTGTACAAAAATATACTACCATATAGTAGTCAGCTTCAACCTTCCCGACCGAGGCAGTCTACTGTACCTACATGTTACCTTCCCTACCATGTATGGCTGTACGTGAAATCAACTGTTGAACAAGATGCCGTACCGGTACTGCTCAATACTCAAAAGGGTAAATAGAGACACTTCGGATTGTTCACTCCAGAAACTAGTGCAATGAGATCCTGGTGACACAGGTTGCTTCTTTCTAAACTAGCTGCTGGAGTAAACAATATGTATACGTAATGTAATCACCTTATGAGCTGGGTAACTTTTGTAGACAAGGCTGAAACTTTACAGTATTCTTCAGTTGGTGCAAGAGACCTTTAAATGGTTTAAATTTCTCGCCATTAAAAATGCATAAAATGTATACTTTATTGATACTTGCATGTCAAATCAAGAGCTTGGTCAAATCAATTAACACACTCCAGCTGGATGTCTTGTATCCATCCTGTATGGATAAGTAGGCCTACTGACTTCATCCAGCCTAATCAGAATTAATGGGCGGCCGGATAACCAATACAAGAATGTCAGGGAACATGGGAACAGGTAGATGGAGCAGCAAAAGAAAATGAAAATGAAACATTTGGCTCTAAATGTCTAAAACGAAAATATTATTAGTCTTGTTGATATTGATTCTAATAAGAGATCAATCCACCATCATGTTCAGGTGTTCACATTACATATAATTAGACGTTTTCTCCTAATATTGACTTCATAAAACTACTTTCTACATACATACCCCCCAGTCATGAGTAATGACACCAAATTCTGACCATGATAGGAAACTAGAATAATACTTTACATGGCCGTGTTACTTATCAGGGTTGGTCATAACAATTTCAAAGGTATCACTTTATTGTGTAAACTGCTACCAATGGCTGGGACTACACTGATTGGTGTTTAATTGAAGAACATGATTGTTTTTTTTTCGGGTAAAAGGGCAGATGAAAATTATTGCCAAAATGTAAAAGCACTGTGGTATTGATGGGTAATTCCCAAATTAAATTGCCTCCTTCCAGTTTATATCCCGTGCTTACATTAAGGCAACACTTATTTATTTGGGACAGCATGTAAGTGAATAACATTTCTTCCAAGACTGGGTGTACACCCAAGCCGTGTAATCAATTTTTTTTTAAGAATAATTGTATGTCACGCTTTTTTTTTGTTCCTCAAATTCGGAAAGGTCCCTTTGCTAATGAGATTATGTTCTAACATTAAACAAATTATTATATGCAGACAAATAGGCAGTTATATTTTATGTTTGATTTATTTATTAGTTGAAGTTATATTAGTGACAAAGTTTTTCCAAACTGAAAACACCTTCCTAATGCTGTGATTGTGGTACAACAAGATAAACAGAACTGTGATCATTCAGAGTTATAGAATTATAGAGTTATAACAACAGGCTGAAATTACAGTGTTAAGTGCATCATTTTCTGTAATTTGATCATGAGAAATGAACACTAAATACATTGCAATTTTGACTTGATGTCTTATTATTATTATTATTATTATTATTATTATTATTATTATTATTATAGTTTGTAAGTGACTTCTGCCAAATCCATCTGCTTGTTCATGATAAACTCTTACCGGCTGCCATCTGACTCTGACAAGGGAACGATCAGGGTCGGGAACCTCCGATTTGGTTGAAACTGGCGTGAGGGGTCATTCATGTGCGATAGACACAGTGGTGAAAGTGTTAGCTCGCAACGTCCAGCCGTTTCCGAGATATGAGCGACAGAAACATCCGAATTTTGGCCACGCGCATTTGCCGGGAGCCGCTCTGCCAGCTCCAAATCCCTTCTACCTTGATCCCCCCCACTTTTTTCGATCCCACACCACCATCCCCCACTCCCCCACCAACATTTCCGTTTTCCATAGTTTCTTTGCTCCGGTATTTATTATGAGACCATCAAGCTACTTTCTTTCGCTTCTGTCAACTGCGTATAAAGAGCTTCCATACCTAAAATTGGGTAATGGGGAAAACTCATAATAAATACCGGAGCAAAGAAACAATGGAAAACGAAATTGTTGGTGGGGGAGTGGGGGATGGTGGTGTGGGATCGAAAAAAGTGGGGGGAATCAAGGTAGAAGGGATTTGGAGCTGGCAGAGCGGCTCCCGGCAAATGCGCGCGGCCAAAATTCGGATGTTACTGTCGCTCATATCTCGGAAACGGCTGGACGTTGCGAGCTAACACTTTCACCACTGTGTCTATCGCACATGAATGACCCCTCAAGCCAGTTTCAACCA
>JYFJ02006555.1:0-2500 GCA_000934665.2 Catajapyx aquilonaris | reverse complement strand
TCCTATTCACCTGAAATAAGCTGAATCCTTATTTAAAGAATGTTAAATTTATATTTTATAATATGATATGTTATTCTTTGCATGCATCAGTATGTAAGTCGTAGCTCATTCATGGAGTCATCGGATCCCTGCTGTGGATCATTTAAAATTTGCAACTGGGGCTTCTCTACAGAGCCAAGTTACTTTTTGTCTATGCAATATTGACAACAGTAATGTTATTGATATCATGACCAAATCCACTGCATATCAATAACACTACTGTTGTCAATATTTCATATACAAAAAGTAACTTGTCTGGCTTTTCATCACATCTTTCATAACAATTATTATAAAATTCAAATACCAGGGAATTCCATTATGTACCAAAATCGAATTTTAATTTTTCCTGCATTGCATGTACATGTAACCGGATCGGGTTACAAGAATCAAATCGGGACTTGGCTGATGAACGACTTTAATGTCTTACGGAGGGTTGATGATACATGTCACTCGTAAAGGAACAACTAGGTGAGGAGAAATATAGGGGAAGGATCCGGTCCGGGAGACGGCTCAGTCTCAACTGGCCACGAGCCCCATGGAGCGCCTCCCGATCTGCGCAATGCGAGATGGGAACAACGCAAGGTCACGTGACAGGGTTATAGTATGGATCAGATGGTGGTGCAAGACGGGGAAATGAAATTGCGCAATACCGTTACATACAGTTGAATCAGGATATAATAGACTTCAAGGGACCACGGAAATCGGTCTGTTATAACCAAGGTCTGTTATAGCCGAATACAAAAGCTATATATAGAAGTATACTGGGACAGCCCTTTCGAGTCAATTACAACCGAAAGTCTGTTATAGCCGAGGCTGTTATATCCGGATTCAACTGTATTAGATTTTTAAAATATACTATTGAAAGATGTGATGAAAAGCTATTCTTGACATTTGACATTGACAAAAAGACACCCTACGTACTAGTTTCAATAAAAATTTAAAACTTGTTCTGCTGATGATAGTGTACAAACAGATTCAATTTCCTTGCCTGGTGTTCTTCACTGTTCTCTTTTCATCGTTACAAAAGGATGAAATTATTGCTTCATGTAATAGTAGGAGTCATTGGCAGGTTAGGGTAATTTACCGTAATAAGGTCCTCTACCAGCCTCTACCCATTCCTTAAAATGGTTATACAATGTCACACAAACTTAGTCCTTAAGCTAATTACTCAAGTGTTCAGCTCGACCAAATGGCCATGGTAGGAGTCGTACGTAGGACTATATCTCCTGAACAATCTCAGTGGGTTTCAAATCAGAGGTGGTAATGATCATAATGCTACTTACTTCTGTAGGGTGTGTGCAGGTACAATCTGGCCCATATTTGTTGTGCTTCTCCTGCAGCTGTCTACATAGGTATTTTTTTTTTTAAATACGGAATCTTATGGAGACAAGTGACACCACAAATGCATATTTAAATTTGTAATACGGTCAATACTGAAAGCAAAAATGTCACTTTCCTCACTTAATTGAAATCCTTATAATTTCCTTGGCAATTAAAAGAGCATTGTTACCTAATACATCCTGTACATATCTAGCCTGTGCCTACTTCATTCCTAAAAGTACAGTCTTCTTGTCCCACTCTCGGCAAGAAATATCTTTCTTGACTGATTAGACTAAATAGAGTGCATCTGTGATGTCAGTTATGGCAATAAGGTATTGTGCACAACATGACTTGCACAACGGGTTAAGCACTTCAGTACTCCGGCGTACACCTGCGGTGGTACTCCCAGGTTCTCCTTAGGTACCTTACTCTTTGGTACTCCCTGAATTTGGTACTCCAGTGCACTGTACACTTTACATCAGTCTAGTGGTTAACCACATGCACATGATTTTTATCCAGATTTTTGCTCAATTTTTGCTCAAAACAAAATGAAATCAGTTATGTAGATGGGACTCCAAAGGTGAAAGGCTGTGGTCTAACCACTACACCATCATGATTCCTGTTGCTCAAGGAAAATATAGCTCAGTTGCATTTATTGACTTTTGTTATTAGGCTACACAACAGTTCAATACACACTTTTAAAAATGGTTGACTTACAACTGTTATTATTTGACATCAACTTAAATTACTGGCAAAAGCAACTAACAATCATTCTTTTCATGTGCTCATGTGCTCATTACATGCAAATTCCCTTCCTTCTGAGCTCCATATTATGTAGAATGCAGCAACTCATAATAACATCTGAAGCACTCTCTGTATCTGATTGCACCATAGATTTGAGCCTTTTAAATCTGGACTTGACAGAGGCAAAGGCATAGTCAATTTTAGCATAACTTTTGGAAAGCAACTCATAATAAAATATTAATAACAATATAATAATATATATAATAACAATATTATGGCGAATTTACCATAGAATAGAAAGAATAAATGAAAATTCCCTTGTCATGTTCAACACAGTTTCAATTTTCACAAGTGTCAAGTGTGTGTTAAAATATGCTTGATTATTTACAATAGAGAA
>JYFJ02006554.1:0-20784 GCA_000934665.2 Catajapyx aquilonaris | reverse complement strand
AGAGGAAAGCAGCCACAGCAACAACCTGCAGTTAACAATGTCAATCCAATTGCAGATGGGTCAGAGTCAGGAGGCCCAGCTTGAGGGCATTTATTTCAGTAATGAAATTAAATCCCGAAGGTCTTCTCTCTCTTTGCAGACTGATAGATTTTCACAAAGTGGGAGTCATTTAGAGAGGGATGGGGAGGGAAGGCTTGAATGCCATGCAGAAAAACTTTGTACATTTTAGAGGAAGATCTCTGTGTTTAATTAAAAATATATTATAGTTAATGATTCCTGCATTACATTTATTTCCAATGGAATTGAGTCACTTGCATATAAGAAACTCATTACATGAGCAAGGGCTAAAGCGCATGTGGATGCTTGGGAGAGGTGGTGAGTTGGATGAATATTGAGGATGCTTTGCAGCAACTTTCCTGGTATGGTGAACTTAACTATCTGGGTGTGCCCACAATGTACTGTACCTGGTGTCCAACAAGAATTGTCGCAAGCGGCAGCGCACGAACTACAGTCTCTCGTATACCTGTGCTAGTAGATTGTAGTTCGTGCGCTGCCGCTGCAACAATTCTTGTTGGACTGATAGTACATAGATTGCACTGTACCAGTAAGGCAGGAAGGCACCCTTTGTTCACTTCAGCACAGCATACTTGCCATTTCACTGGCATCTTCAGGTGCAGTTATACACAGCACTTACTGCCACCCAAGTGGTTGGGATTTGGGACCCCGAAAGAAGTGTTTGGCTCGATTGTGACAATTGAATCCTTGAATTATAAGAGTAGGAAAATGTCCATAACGCAGATTTTTTACAACAAAACAATGAGGAACATTGTAAGTGTGATAGTGACAGTTATTTTTAAGTTTTGAACACCTTTCGTCGCTGGATACAAAGGTAGGCTTCCTTATAGAGTTCTGTGCTTTAAAAAATCCAAACTTCTCTAACTCGAATCTTCTATAACTCGGAAGTTTTTTTCCGGCCCCATGGAGATTCAACTTATAGAAGTTTTACTGTAATTGAAGACCAAGATATGACCTTGCTTACATGCTAGTGATGATCCTAGGTGGTTATGAATCTTAATGACCAAAACAACTTCACTAGGTGATAGAGCATTAAAAATGCTATTAGTGGTTGTTAATAACTCAAAACCACCAATATTGGAGTTAGTGGGTTTCACTTACAAAATATAAGTGAAACAAATTAAGCCTATTGTTGTAATCGTGATTATTTATGGTGCTGATGCATATTTGTTGGCCTGACTTGCATGCATGACCAGTGTAACTGAAGGAAACTTCTGTTATATCTAGTAAATGTTGCTTCATACAAGTATATCAAGGAATAGAGCAAAAGTAAATTTGTAATGTTGGGGAATATATCATAAATTGCATCCTTCCTGGACAGATGATAACAACAACTGCATAGACTGCTGTTTGATTATATGTATGATTCTAGAAACTCAAGTAAGTCATTGCAGCATAGGCACCCCTTAGAATATGTACTTGTCAACTTCCAGAATACTTTGTATAACTTTTAATACTTCCCCTCACTTTGACGACTGCATCACAGGAGAATGGCATAATGGACAGGTCTGTCTACCTGCCATGTCCTGCTTTCCTGCAGTGTGCCTGCATACATTGCAGTTCCAAGCATGGGTTGGGTTGGACAGGCTCCTCCCAGTGACTATGCACGGCTGGAACGAAACTCCACATTCTGGACAGCTGAATAAACAGTCAGGCACCATGGTTTCACATCGCACACATTCCATCTTCCCTTGCCGTGTGTCTTTGGCCACATGTGCCCCAAATATATCAACAGCAAGCTCTTCATACTGGTGCTTCCTTGGCCCCTCCAAAGCTTCTAGACGCACAAAAGCCTTTGAGCAGGTGCCATAAGCACGATTAGCACAGCTGGCAAGTGCCATGAGACGGTAGGAATCCTCTGGATCCAGAACATCATCATAGCGTCGTAGTTGAATAGCCGTCTTTGTGGCTGCATCAACCATGCCATCATACAGCTGCCTCTGGGCTAGCATGAAGAAATGGAATGCCTCAGCACCATGCCAGGAATTATCAGGGCGGCGTGCTTCAGGTGCCTCAGCTCGCTCCTCAGGCGAGAGGACATTCAAGGTAGGAAGATGTGCCTGAAGGCATAAAAATCAAATATGGTTAAGTGTCGAGTAATTAATTGCTTTGTTGAATGTGAGTGCTTACAAGTTAGTAGCAGCCAATTTTGTGATATAATCTGGGAATGGGGTTAATCTTTCCTGTTCAAAATAATTTTAAAAACCTGGAATACTGATTAAAGTGCTGCCAAAAGGTTCCATATGTTATTGACTTCATTGGAAAATGTAATACTATAGTGGTGATGATAAGTTGAGGAGCTCTTTCCCTGCAAAGGCATACAAAGGACTCCTACATCCATGTCCAGGTGAAAGTGCAGCTGTTTTACTAGCCATCCATGCACCTTTATCTAGTACTACAAAATACAGCAGAAAATGCTCCCGTGGCACTCTTGGGGCAACAAGAACCACAATCTTTTTCCACTTTGCACAATGAAGCTATTCAAGCATCACCCTGAACTACTTAATCCATGCTTGAATTGCAAAATACATATATGAAATCAGATATTATTTTACATTATTTAATGCAGTATCTCATATGAAAACTAGAAAAACCCTCGCTACACTCGCATTTTTCTATGGCGCAGAACCAATCACCTCGCACGCTTTTTCTAGGCCTACGGCCTGCAGTGCCTACCATATTTTTAATCGCTTTGGATTTATAGCCAATGATGATGCCCATCCCCCAATGCCCAATCATATGCATACACCCCCACCCGTTCCTCTGTGCATTCACATAATATCCATGATTCCATATCCTGCGACCCATCTGCAATCCCACCTTTGCTTTGCATATTGTACATTATTTCATTACTTTTGAAGCTTTTTGTTGCGTTTTCCTTTGTGCCTCGAATTATCTGATCTTTTATGTTACCTGACAATGCCCCAGTCCCGTGGGTGACGGATAATTAATCAGGATTCTACTGTATTGTAGTTATGACCCTTTACTTGAGGGACCCCTCTGCCCCTCTGCATGGTCTTATTGCCAAGTGCCTGCTGAATTTGAGTCTCGATAACCCGAAGTTAGAGTATGTGTGAAAACAGTTTCACAAATTGCTGGGAATGTCCAAGTGGAGAAGGAGAATATTGCAGGCAGTGTCAGACTGGAAGTGTGTATGTGTCCAGGGTATTCTGGACTTGTAGGGTATATCGAGATGAAGAAAAAAAGAGAAATTAAGGTATCAAGAAAGTATTCATTCCGTCCCAACTTTACACCACACAGTTTGTGAAACAGTGTGATGGGTAATGGCTTCTTGAAAGGGATCCATATTCCATAATGCACAAATTTTGCCTATCACATTTTGACCACCTTATTTACTTTGAATTTGAGGTCTAAACCCTCTGAGGTATTCCAAGGTTTTTCTAAATCTGAGTCTAGAATCCCAGGTTTGCTGCAACTTATGTGGATAGAACACTTACAAGATTTAAGGCAACTCAAACCAATGCCTCAGGCAAAGGCCGTGGTAGTGTAAATACTGTAGATAGCCCTGACACTTGTTAAACATAACTGATACACATGTAAGGAACTTACATGTGGCTTGGTCACCCCATGCCTCTTGCGATTATCTTCGATCAAGAGAGCCGCCAGAACATAGAGCTTCTTGATGAGCACAGGAGGGCTCTTCCTTCGGGTCTCTTCCTCTGCTATCCCATACAATAGCCTTGCTGCCTCCTCATAGTGTCCAGCCTTCCGGTACAACTCTATGGCCTGGACAGATTTGCCCTTGTCCAGCAGGTGGTGGGCATACTTGTCCAACAGGCCTCCTATCTCTGGCAAGTGGTGTTCTTGGGCCAGTCCTACAGCACGTGACCATTGGTTCAGTGTCACACAAGTGTCCACTGCCTGCTTTGGCTGTCCACACTATTGAGAGACAAAATGTGATGTTCTGAATGATCTGAGAAATAAGCTGGTCAAGTAAGAAATTGTGTAACAGATACATACTACCTTGTTAAATACTGTACCTCCTTTCAAAGCACTAATATAGGTTTGATGTGTACAATGCTTGGAAAGCAAGTCAATGTTCAATTTCAACCTCCTTTGTCACCCAGCGAGGTCTATGATACACGTTCTAGTTATAATATAACAGTCCCTTGGGACTCCTGACACCTGCACTAACCTTGTGTGACTTATTCCCACCGGTTTATATAATTTGTTTACTCCGCTTTAAAAGACAAACTGATGACTAGGAATATTTTCCTACTGGTGCAGCTGTGCAGTTGCGAAAGATGCATTGCGCCATCGTTCACACCTGCACTTATTGCCCCATGTGTCGCAAATGTCAGCGTTTGTTTCTATGCATCTAAGGGCAATTTTGCCACTATATAAGTCTCACAATTTCATCTCTCACTCTCTCCCCTGGGTCGTGACGGCTACACACCCTTGGTAAGTTTACCATTTTATTACTCTTCTGATACGCACGAACAATCTTATGTTCTTTTTCTTTTGGCATATTTGCTAAAACTTGTATCAAATTAAGATAAACTGGAAAAGCTAAATAAATTTGTTATTATTGTTATACTGGTGTATTTCTTACTCTCTGGGCCTGATCATCGGAAAACTTGAACGTCAACTAGAACCCTGGGCTAATCACATTTAGGTTGATGACACCTTCACCTTCTCATACCTTTCATAAGACAGTGCCATTAGAATATTATTGACAGATCCTTTCATGGAAATGCTGAGGGAAATGCTTATCAGTAACCAATAGAGGTAATGAACATTTTTTGGTATCATATAGGCTACAGTACATAAGATTTTCATTACTGGCCTGAAATAATTATTATATGCTAAATATTCTTTCTAAAAAAATGGCGGGAGAGAGAGAGAGAGAGAGAGAGAGAGAGAGAGAGAGAGAGAGAGAGAGAGAGAGAGAGANAAAGTTACTAACTGCATTTTTTTGTAATTTCTCAATGACTTCTATATCTTGTTAATTTTTCTACTCAAAATCGTAATGTTCCAACAAATTAGATTTTCCAGTCTGAAGCTGATGATGTCAGCTTCCAACAACTCACCTTAAGGAAAGCTTGCACAGCCTGGTCACAAAGGCCAACTGATGCAAAGGTATTAGCCAGCCAGGGAAGAAGGGTGTGGTTTTCAGGAAGTGAACGCAGAACCCTTTCCAGTCCCTCATAGTCCTCTAACACGTAGTAACACTGAGCCAGGCGGTCCATACATTTTGATTTCTCATAGTACTCTTTTGCACTGTCCCTAGAAAAATGAGTATTACTTTGCTAATATGTTGATGCATGCAATTTAAGGTTTCACAACTGATATAATAGCCTTATAGTTCCTTTGGCTTCTTCCCACTCAAATAAACAATGATGTAACAAATCTAACTGTCAGATGCCAGAGCAATAAACTTAAATATAATTATTATACATCTGAAATTATATGGTAGGCCCTCTAACTTCAATGTTTTGTACATGCACAATGGTACATTACCAATTGTGTCTATCAGCAAAATGATCCCCAAGTGATGCCCAGGCTTCTTCCATTTGTGGATCAGGTTGCTCTACTGGTGTGGTGAGTGAATTCCTAGAGGCATCACCTGCTTCAGATGGGGATGTTCGTGAAACGGAAGATTGGCTTACGCTTGCAGTGACTGGCGTTTGCTGCAGCAATTGTGTGACTCTGAACCAATCTCCAAGTTTCCTTCTGAGATCTAAGGCCAAGTCCCTTCTGTCAGATTCCAGATAAAGGCGCTCTGCTTCATCAAATTGGCTCAAATAAGTTGCAATCTCTGCCTTCTTCATTGCTTCACTAGGTATAGTCTGAAGACGCTTCACAAGCTGAATACCAACATAATCCTTGCAACGGACCAAAGCTGATTCAGCAAGCTTCAGTTCCAACTTCTCAAGGGCTGCTTCTGCCACAAGTCGCCTACAAAAAAGACACCATTGAGCTACCAATGTCACCATATTGACATTTCCATGTCCAGATGAAATGCTGCATAATATTAATGCTCCTTAAAAGGCATACCGGTAGTCATTATGCACGAGATTTAAGGCGGAGCAGTAGTAAATATACGGTAGGCATATTTTTGAGGGAACTTAATTTTTTGTGGCGAAACGGGTGTTGATGTGGAAAAACACAACCTAGGGCACCTGCACAAAGGTTTGGCCTTTACAATGATACTATATACTCGACATGATTGCATTAAAATTGTGGAACGACATACATCCACAGAAATGTGTCCGATTTTCACGCGATTTCTTCCGCCATGTTATTCAAATAGACTTTTCGAAAGAGTCCTTTTCCACTCACTTCAACTTGTCCTAAATGTCACTTCTTTTAGGCCGAAAATGGGGAAAGGGTGACCTAGGCCCTAGGGCACCTGCGCCAGATTATCTACTACAGTATTTTTTGGTGAAATTTCAGTGTCGATTGAACCATTTTTGCGGCCGTACGGCCACAGAAATGTAGACATGTCAATCCCTATATGCTGGCCATGCATAAGCGAATTTGTTTCAGTCGTCACCAAGGGCTTCAATGTTACCGTGATATTTTGTTACTGCGCAGTCTTAAGCAAAATTGATCCATGGTTACATGTGGATGATCAAAGCTCCAGTACTTTTTTTTCCTTTCAGTGGAATCTTACATATTGTAATACTACTCCACTCAAGAAATTGCTTTCAGTTTTAGTACACAAAATCAGGGTTGTGATTGTTCAGCAAAACTATTCTTATGCCTACTGTCAAAAAGCACCTTGTTGAATTTTTTTCTGTATGGAGTGGAGTGGTATGGTGGGTTTCCTCTCTGGATGGTACTCTGTGAAACCTACACCTAATTTCTTCCTCCACATTAGCATCTCCATTCCATGAAACAAATGGGTTTCTCTGTCCCTGACAGAGACTGTTTTCAACTCACCAGAGTCTGGGATGAGGATTCTCCTCCACAAAGGCAGCCATGTCAGTGAGCCCCACCTTTTCCAAGAGGTCACGTGCATCTCTCAATGCCTTGACCTCCAATCTGAGCAGACAGTCCTGCTGGGCAGGTTCATCTGGATGTGGAGATACTAGTAGCTCATCCAGCAACACAGCACGAATTTCCAGATCCCGGAAGATGCACACATAACCAGAGCTTAGGACTGGTTCTTCAGGTTCCCCTCCCCGAAATACATACATGCGTGTTTTCTCCATCACTGCTAGCATGTCAGGGTTATCATCTGCCCAACGCATGGCCCACACATCCTTTCGCTCCAGGGAGGACATACCCTTGGAACCACCACCACCACCACCAGATTCAGTTATGTCCTCAATTTGGGAGCCTTTCCTCATCACACTGCTGCTTAAATCCACAACTGTCAAAACTCCAGTCACATCTACCACAGCCACACGTCTGAAGAGTATATTTAGAAAAGTCGCTCATTAATTAATACTCTTGCAATTCTGAAATGGGCTAATGATGTAACACAGTTCACATTCACAAAGGTGGTCTGTCATGATGCACAAAATTATCCCAGCATAATTAAAGCTCAGACTGCAAGCTCAGATTCACATGGTTTTGCCTGCATTAGCTACCAAATAAAATGACTACCACAATGACCTCCAAACTGTAAGGATATATTAATGTGAAACTTGCTTCTGCAACATCAAACAGCAGGCTGCTTTGTGATTCACTGAGATGATTCTTCAAGATGGCTGTACCATTCAGATAAGACATTGCCCAGCTCCACTCAATGCCAATTACATTACAGTTCACACCCTATCAACATTTCCTGCAGATTGTATTTTCGTAATATTTATTTACAAGTGCAAAGGAAACAAGTGAAACCTGTATATAACAGACCTTGCATACAATGAAAACTTATTTATTCTGGAACTTGTTTCAGATCCTGCCCTGCATGTCACTAGTCACATAATGGAAAAGATAACTTTCCTGGAATGGAGAGAATCCACCATAGACAGGTTTTGTTTTAGCTAATTTCCAGACAGCAACCATACCTGTGATTACTTTAGCTAGCTAACATAAATCACTGGAACATACTGGTCAATGTCATCCTTGTTTTAAATAAGCAAGCTACTACTTATGAGACAATGTTATGCTAAATAACTAACCACCATTTTGTTAGTTTTGTTTACTATACTGTAATAATTCATCTGAATCTGTGATCTATCATCTGAACACTGAAATTACAATAAAAGGAAACACAAGAAACTAACGTTGAGTTGCAGTTGACCTCCAGCATATGTGGACGGCATGGCAATGTGTGGCGCTTGACAAGTGCCAGTTGTGGAAGTGAGTAGTGGTGTAGCAGGCCTGATTCCCGCCCCACCACCAGTGCCTTCTCTCCAGCAGCCAAAGCACATATTGGATCTGTAGTTGGCTGGCAGCAAAAAATTCAAGAACACATTTTCTTATGATCACATATCAAGAGAAATCACCCCAAAAAAATACTCGTGACCTTATCTGGCTTATTATGCCCCAAAACGTTGCTGTGAGCATAACGGCAAATGTTTTAAAAAAAATTAAGGATATGGCAAATGGAAAAGTGATGCTGACTTCTATCCCAGAAATACTAGCACTTGACTAACCTTATGCTGCGGAGAAGACTGCAGCATTCTGTCTCCTAGCTCACTGAGCGAAGAGGTAATACCCGAAGGAACATCATCTATGTGAATCCGTAGGTCCCTCTCCTTCCTCTTCCCACCCCCTGCACCACCAGCTCCACCAGAGGGTGTAGATTTGGCTGCATCTGTGGCTGTGCGTTCTTTTGGAGTCCTGAAGCCCCATACCAAGAATGACTCATGATTAGCGGCAAATACATGCCTAGATGTTGCTGCTATCCACAGTGGCTCCATATCCACAAACCGACCTAGAAGTATATAAAGGGAATATTGTATTGGCGAAAAACATCTCCCCTTACGAGGATAGAATTTTTATTCACTGTTAAACTCATGTGCAATTAACTCAAGTGATTTAAGTTAAACTTAATGTACTTTGTACAATTTATGGTACAGTGCACACCAGTCACAGCAGCTGTTGAGCCAAAAAAGGCTAATAAATCTCTCTCTCTCTCTCTCTCTCTCTCTCTCTCTCTCTCTCTCTCTCTCTCTCTCACTCAATCCAAAAATAACATTCACCATTCTCATATGTGGACAAACATTATTATCAGTTTCCAATCACCTTTGCAACCTGCCATTCAAGGTGTTCTCTAGTGTAGTACTGTACGAACATATTTGGTATATGATGCTGCAGGAAAAGACTGCTCACATTTAATATCATCACAATCAGTAATCTTTCCCCCATCACTGACACAAGATCCCAAATCATATGTAACATTGAAATTAAAATGAAATACTCACTGTCAACAGGTGTACCAATGGCATTGCACACAACAAGGCCAAACTGTCCAGTGCCATCATCTAATCTGGTTGCCAGGACGCAATGTTCCCCTGCAGCAGCCATGGCCATGAGGTGCCGAACCTGTTTGGCATGTGTCTGGCCGCTGTCAGTGTCCCAGAAGACTACACAGGGATGGGCCTGATCTGGCCGTGTAAAAGCAAATGCCAAAGTTCCAGATGAAAATGAGCACCACTTGTAATCTGGGCGTACATTGGCAAAATAGATAAAAGAATCCACAGCCAGGGCAATGCGCAGAGAACCCCCTTCCCAAGCACAGCAGCTCAAGCGGCGACCAGGAACTTTGAGGGTTCGAAGGTGTTCCCCAAACGGTGAATAGAATTGAACCACATTGCCCTGTGAGTTGCTCTCACTCGCAGATTTCAGCCTGGGAGGTGATCCAGGAGGGTCCTCCTCAGGGAGCTGCCCAGCCACAGCAAGGACGCCCCCATTGTGGTTCCATCCACACCATACTGTTGTCAAGCCCGTATCAAGTAAAACTGGAACTAAAAATAAAACCATAAATAAAAATTAAAGACAAAGTATATTATTTAAATTATTTAAACAAACCATGCATGTGCCACATATATTTTAATTAAGTTATTAGTCTATTTAAAATAAGGACAAAGCACAGTATTCATATAGCCAGACACAAGAACAATAATACAGTGAAACCTATATGCTGTGTGAATTTTCTCTCTCCAACTGACAAGTTTTTTTCTTTATCAGACAATACTAAACTAGGAAGCATTATTTTAGGCACATTAAAATAGCTCCAAATTAAGTCCAAGTCCATACACTTTTGAAAAGCCATATTTGCTGCTACCTTTTCCTCCAAAATAATTTTTCTTTCCTGTCTGCTTTTCACACCCACTTTTTACTCCACTCTAGTGCAGTGTAGCAACTTTGTGATTGCCTTTAAAACAGTATTAATTATGCTCTACGTAGGGTTTCCTTACTAGGGACCTAAAAAAACTGCTCTTTGTTTTCGTGGCAGGCAAGTTCTGTTATACTATGCAAAATTACTGGGGAAATCCAACTCGCCCACAGGACCGGAGTAGGCAAGGTGCAGGGTCTGCTACAGGCAGATTTCACTGTTGCTTATCATCGTTGATCTGACAAAAGGACGAATTCAACATTTTCCTAATTTTACAGGTGAGCCAAAAGAAACCTTCAGACCGCTATACAAATGCATAGGATGGCCTTTTGATTTTCTATTATAACTCTGACGCTATTTGTCCCACGTGCTCGCCATTTTGTCAGAATGTGACCCAACACTTGATGGTGCTGGCAGAGGCCATAATCCGATTTTAGAAAAAAAATGTCGAATTCGTCCTTTTGTCAGATTACGATGTTATTACCTTATCACACTGAATTCGTAATCAAAAGAAATTATTGCCAATACTTTCTACAACTTTCCACATGTACTACAATACAACACCTCAGACAGTGTATTGCAGAATTCCAAGGAAAAGTGACCAACTTAGGCTCAATTTAGATATATATGCCACAGCTTTATCATGCACACTGTTACCTATAAGAAGTAGAACACAAACCATCATCATTCTCATGCTTCATTAACTGAAGTCGTCCATTGTCATAGCAGATGGCCAGCACTGGACAGTCAGGTTCGTAAAAGCCGTGCTTTCCATCATACCAACTCATCCCAGCCACCTGAGGGATTCCAGAGCTGCTCACTTGGCACTGTATGTTCAACTTGGACTGTGGGTGAATATTAGCCCAAATCAGTATAACCACGAGTTCTTGGTATAACAAATTTGGATGTGGGAGTGTACAGATTTCCTCACCACAAACCCACCAGCCCCATCATAGGCATGTACTTCACCATTCTGCATGCTGAAGAGGAGGATACGGCTATCTGGAGACCATGCCACACCAGTCAGTTGGCAGCCCTTTAATTCTTTGCCCCATATGCGATTCCCATCCACTGAACCCACAATTACGGCACCTGAAATGCAACCCTGACTTCAGTATTAGCATATGCAGTAGTGGATCAGGGAAAAAGTTTTCCTATTTATAGTAGTACCTTAGTTTTTCAAGGGAATTATAATGTGAGTAGGTGACTGATATTTGCATTTAGAGTAAGTTATGTCACAATAATGAAGTGCTTATCAAGAAATCAAGATAATTTGTTGCAAAAAATTACACTTACACCTATCTATTGAGTCAAGACTCAAGGTGAAAGTAGCTTCAAGGGTATAAATTTATTAAAATGTAACACTTTGCATTTACTTTTTTTAAATGTGAGAAGTCACACAAAAATTCTTTCAAAAATAACCTCATATGTCATAATGATGACACTACATCTGCATCCCCTACTCACAGTGACAAAACCTAGCACATCTGACATACCATCTTCATAAACAATGCATATCTTCAATCCCTCTGAATTCCATGCCATCCCTCGCACCACAGACTTATTGCGATTGTTGATCATCTCTTCATACCATGAACCCTGTCAGATTGTACAGGACATTTATTCAGTCGTAGAGAAAAGGAACTTCTGTCCCACATACTTTGTATGCCATCCAGACAACAATGAGTCCATACTGGTCACTAGAGGTGAGTTTCTGATGCACCTCATTCCAGGTAACCACCTGAATCTGGCCGCTGTGCCCCTCCAGTGTCTGATTAGTTGATAAGTTGGATGGTGCTGCCAGTCCTCGAACCTTCCCTTCCTTGGCTGAAATGCAAAATTTATCTGAATACAGGAAAATCTTGTCTTTTAAAATAATGTAGAAAAGCAGCATGTAATGTGGAACTCTAATAAAGCCATCTCATAAAACAGGAAGAATATGAGTGATAATAACAGTAACATCTGGGAAAAACAATATTCACATTCATCATTATCATTAATAATTGTAATAATAGGCCTACTGTAGAGCAAAAGTTAGCGTTCATTACAATATACACAATCTAACAGGTAGTACCGTATATGCACATCTTATGATATGCCTTCAATACAATCATAGTCTTGATTTTTATCCATGCAAAACAAAAATTCTCAATTTACTCCAATCATTGGAAGACTATGTAACATTTGTACAAATAATAAAATGTCATAATTATACAACTTGAAAGAGCAGTGCCCACAATGAACCTCCCTAGTTTCAGCTTGCTACTATTAAGCAAGTTACTGGACTATGGTGTTGCAATTGTATACAATGAGAAAGGACACTCATCAAGTTTATGTAAAAAAATCAGTAGCCTTCTGTGTGTGCTCATTTAGTAGCAAGCACAATATTTTAAGTCGAAAATATCCCTTCGAAATTCTCCAGCATGTCAATGGTGATGGAGGACACGTCATTATTTGGACTATCCATTTTAGTTGCATAGACTCTGTTTTGGAGTTGTAGAAAGGCGTAATGTCCAGCACTTCTGTGATTGACTTATGCTCGGCTACCCACCACACAACTTGTGTTTTTCCCTCTGTAGATGAGCTATGTTTGCATCTTCCGACAGCATCCCCCAAAGGAGCCATACCACATCACATAGGCCATTCCAAAAATTCAGCATGAAACTTGTTGAGTCTCCAGACCGTGTAAACAACCAACACAGTTACAAATACCTCTGCATTTCAATTTTTTACCGCTCTTTGAAGGGGAGGTTCATTGTTGACACCCTGTATTATAAATATCACTCTCCAAAAAAGGCATCATGTACAGTATTCATAGAAGTGCACCTATTTAATACCTGCTCCATCATAATATGTGAAAAGGTATTAAATAGTGCTCTAGCAAAACGGGCAGTAGCAGGGGAGTTCCAGAACATGGTAAAGACATCTTGCCTGCTTCAAGTTTGAGAACCTTGAGAAGCCCATCATCTCCTCCACAGGCTATAAACCCCTGTTCCCGATTCCAAGCTATGCACTTTAAACGTGTGTTGTTCGGAATGGCTATCTGCAATAAAAACATAGCATGTGACATCACATTTACACACATCAAAGTAAAGTTTGGTACATGGCCAGAGACTGTATGAAATATAGCATTTACAAAAGTATGATGTATTAAGTAGCCTATCTATGTGCAAATTCATGCAAATGACACCTGCGACATCTCAAAAGTATTGTTTATGTTCCCTTGAGAAGGAGAATGACAATAAGGTTCCATTATACCCAGGGATGGAAAAAGAACTGCTTCTTCGTTTCTTTTTCCATCCCTGATTATACCTCATTTCTCTGGTGATTATCAGTATAAAGTTATGGTAACATTTGATGATAATACCAGTAATACCAATGCGGGTACGTTAAACACCACTGCTTTTGTACAGTATAGTAAAGGTATATAAAATGGGCCCTTCATCGCGTATGGCACATATTTCATTCAAAATAGAAGTCTGATTGGCCACATACCTTTTTGCTGAGGTAGATGAACATGGTTGTTTTTCAAGGCAACAAGGGGGACGTGCGGTTGCAGGGACGGCGAAGGTGGAGGGGAAGGTAAGGCAGGTGGTCGATGGGCCCCACGGATCGATCTGATCACTCCCCACCTACCTGCGTGCAGCCCGCTCCGTTCCAAAAATCATTCATTCCCTACCTGCCGCCAGATATGGCTCAAGGTGGATACTTTGTAGAAATCAAACAGGTTGCCTCTCTTTGCCTCATTCGGATGTGTTCGGGCCGGCTCGGGCCGTGGTTCGGGTGTGACGTCAGCAACTCCAAAAGCAAGGCTCCCGCTTACTTTGGCTCTACTGTGACGCATGCGTGTAAGCGCCAATGGTGAGGCAGTTATCTGCATGAAACCACCTTCTGGATGTTACGCACCTTGATGTCCTTGAATCTGGCATATGCAACAAAGATGGCGGACATTGAGGACGAAACGACACGTGGGAAGAGCTTCAGAGATCTTTCCCTCGACTCTTGGATCGTCAAGCAATGCGAATCCCTAGGTGAGATACACTGCAGGTTATTCTCCGGCCAAGGAAATTCGTATTTCACCCTTATGCGTTTCTGTTACGTTCTTATGTGTTGAATACCAATGTGTGATAAATTGTTGCAACGAGCTTGAGAAGTTGACCTGCCCCTTAGCTGAGGGAATTTTCATACCATGAGTCCACGAGAGTCTTGAGAAAGAGTGGCTTGCCTGGCATTTGTTTAACTCGAGTTTCTGCCTGCAAATATCGAGAAAAATAACTTGTCTTTCGAGGAAATTGTGTAATGGGCTTGCCAGGGTTGAATAGATGTGATTGGAACAGGATATGCTGCATGCCTGATAGTTTTTCTTCTCCAAATGCAGGCATTAACCAGCCAACGCCAGTGCAGTTTCAATGCATTCCTGCAGTGACATCTGGACGGGACTGCATTGGGTGTGCAAAGACAGGCAGTGGAAAGACCTTAGCTTTTGCATTACCCATTCTCCAGAGGCTGTGGGAAGATCCTCACGGAATATTTGCACTTGTTCTCACACCCACTCGAGAACTTGCCTTCCAGATAGCAGATCAGTTTCAAGTGATGGGCAAGCCGATGGGGACCCGTGTGACAGTTGTTGTTGGAAGGATGAGCATGGTCGAGCAGGC
Source organism: Catajapyx aquilonaris (assembly GCA_000934665.2). NCBI lineage: Eukaryota > Metazoa > Arthropoda > Diplura > Dicellurata > Japygidae > Catajapyx > Catajapyx aquilonaris. The sequence goes on along the minus strand of JYFJ02006554.1, from coordinate 5,793 downwards.
ACAGGCTGTAGAGAGGAGGCCACATGTTGTCATTGCAACTCCAGGAAGGTCGCTCTTGCATTGTTATTTCTCCAGCTGCAGTACGTTGTACTAATGTTGCTATACATGTTCACACAGGTTGTCTGAGTTGATGTCCACTCCATCATGTGCCCTGCCATTCCAACGCCTCCGTTTCCTTGTACTAGATGAGGCTGACATGCTCTTAAATGGCGATTATGACACTGAAGTGAATTCAGTATTAGCAGCACTTCCTAGAAGATGTCGCCAGACTCTCCTTTTCACAGCCACTGCGTCAGAAGACGCCCTCCCTGCCATGCTCAGGGTGGCAAACACTTCCCAGAGTGAAGATAGCCCTCCATTCGTATGGATGAGCCAGGCAGCTGTGGCTACTGTGGGCCAATTATTGCAGGAGTATGTGCTTTGTCCACCAGATGTCAAGGATGGGTACTTGGTACACGTGCTCCAGAATTACCAAACTGCCAATCCCAAGGCTTCCATCATAATATTCACGAACTCCTGCAAGTAAGTCCTGCCTTTGAAACCTGTAATGACATCATTAGAGCAACAACAAAAGCGGTCTTTGAAAATTATTCTTATTGCTAATGAAATTTCCCGTCCATTGTAAGATATGCATAGGTCACAGTGTACATTAATTTCAGAAACTGCCAGGTAGTTTCCATGACCCTGTCTGAGCTGGGATTTGACAATGGGGCCCTCCATTCCATGCTGTCCCAAAGGGAACGCTTGGCAACCCTTGCCAAGTTCAGGTCATCGCAAGTCAGGATACTCGTCTCCACTGATTTAGCAAGTCGAGGTCAGTAGCTCCATTATTGAGTTAAACCTAATTAGGCTACCATGTGAAGGTGAGCCAAATATACTTGATGCATCTCTATGAGAGAGAGAGAGAGAGCCATGTGAGCCATACTTGTTTGTTCCACATCTTATTTGGTGTAGGCCACATGCCTCTTGAAAATGTTAAAATTGGCATCAATTTTGTGATTGTTGCTGTAGTAAGTTATTGACTAAATCTGATATAACTCTGTTTAAATGGTAACATCCACAGCAGAGGTATGCAATGTCCCACAATTATTATTTACATTTCAAATTAATGAATTTTCCCTGGATCCTTCCACCACCATTTTCCTTCACATCAAGGATGGGGGTGTAGATGTCTCCTCAGGATGCATGCACAATTGGGAGAGGAAAGAAAGTTAAAGATTAACCTGTTGAGAACCACGGAAGTCATATGACTTCCTGCTGGTTTTTGAACTGGGAGCACTAGAGTTTACACAAAAATGGCGCAGTTTGAGGCTCAAACTGCTCCTACCACCTCGTGGAAGGGGGCTCAACCATCACGGCTTATGCTAATCAGTTTTCCCGCCTCCCAGCGGGAGCTAAGCATACCCCCTCCCGCCTGAAAGTTTTTGACAACATGTGACGTCTGGACTCGTAGTAATTTCTCAAAGTACAGTGTTTTAGTAGTATTATGTAACCACAGTGACAATTTTATAGTGACGTTAAAAATTTAAATAAATTTAATTACGTTTCAAGTTAATTGCACGTTAAATTTTTTTTTGGACCACCCTGTAGATGAATTTTTTCGGCATTTTACAGTCAAAAGGACCACCATGAGTTGAAATGATAAATATTGGAGCATATTGTTTTTCATTAATATTACTCCTACTAGATTTTTTTTTCATAAAGAGACTAAAATGGCCAAAAAAACTCGGCCCTCAACAGGTTAAATACAGTAATAAAATATTAAAATCCTTCTGTAATTGATTGGGTCATATTTAATTTTCCACCACCTGCAGCCCCAAGTTAGTGATACATGATCACTCATCCCTTGTTATTGAAATTAGTTGGTAGCTAGTGGTGACTACTAACAGGATTCACTCTCAGGTCTGGACATTCCAACTGTGGAGTTGGTCCTGAATCACAATGTACCCATGATGGCAAAGAACTATGTCCATCGGGTGGGTCGTACTGCCAGGGCAGGTCGGGGAGGCCAGTCCATCACTATGGTTACACCCAGAGATATCAAGTTACTCCATGCTATTGAGGACCATGTGAAGACAAAGCTTACCGAGCACAAAGTTAAAGGTCAGTCAACAGTTCGAATGCTTTAAACTGGTCATCACTATCATGAATCTGTTTCACTTTTGTTTCAAACATTTCACACTTACAAAAGTTGTTTTCTCTCATTTTCTAGATCAAGAAGTAGTGAAAATCCTGACACAGGTCCTAGTGACACGTCGTGAATCTCAGGTTAAACTGGATGCCGACCAGTTTGATGAGAAGAGAAGAGTGAACAAACGGAAGCAGCTTTTGCTTGATGGCATAGACCCAGAAGAAGAAGAGCTGAAGAAAATCAAAGAAGCGAAACGCAGGCGGAAAGAGAGAAAGATGAAGCACAGCCTAAAAAGCAGTGCATGCCAGCCTGTGACAGATGTGTAAATAAAAATGCCAAGATTTACAACAGATCTTTTTTCTAAATAAATTTTGACTCGAAAGTGGAATTGTTAGCTGACATGCATGTGTGCTGATTATATTGTAAACTGGGTTACAATTACACGAAATAACTTGATATCTACTACTTGGAAGGAAATTATGGGTATTAATCTCACGAGTTTAACAATGGGGAAGTTTTTCTCCCACCTCTTGGTCTTTTTGCATGTGTACACAGACGGAAAAAATGACATGCCAAGAAAATTGAGCTAATCATCATCCCTTTTCTTACACATCTACTTAAAGAATAAACCCATCCCACACACATCCCATCCCAGAAAGACATAATAAAACAGCGAGGATGAAGGCACTGCCATTTCATTTTCCTAAAGTCCTAAACAATAAAAAATCATTTTCGTTCCGTAACAAGTATATAACATTGTTTATGAATCCCTACAATACATGTGACTCACAGCAAATGAGGTCGTATGAGTTTTGCAGTCTCAGAACCTACAGCACCTTGGGAACGTAGCCTTGTAAAAAGTTGCCTCATCTCCTTCATTCTCCTTTTCCCAACTGCTGAACTGGAAGTGTCAGCTGCCTCAACCATTTCAGCCCACACTGCCAAGCTCATGGCACCATGCACATTCACAAACTCAGTCACTTCTTTCCACCTCCGCCAGTGGCGCTGCCGACACACAATTTCAGCCCATCGATGCCACACCTCTGGTGAAAGTTCCCTGACTTCTGTCACTCCTGATGACTGCAGTAACCATGTCCTTACACTTTCCATCCCAGATGCACTACCCTGTGGCACTCTCTCCAATAAAATCTCCATTATTAGCACTAGCTGCTCCAAACAAAGTCTGCGTACAACCAATATTTTTTTACCCTTATCAGAAGGTTTCTTCCGTTTTGATGCCCTGAGAAAGGAGCGTAGCTCCTTACTGGCTGACTCTATTTCTGACCAAAGCATATTGTCTGGAGATGGTTGAGCCAGTGTTGGCAGTCCTGGAGGCATTCCAGGCATAGACAGCCATTCTGCAGCTTTCTCATGAAGATAATTAAATCCAGGTAATATGATAGCATCAAGTAAATCTTGGGAAGACACATTTGTACCATGGAAACGAATCACAAACAATCTGAGCCTACGTCTGAATGTTTCTGATCCAATCATGTCTTCCAACATTCTCAATAAGAAGTAGCCCTTAAGACGGTGTGTTTGGGCTGCTTCTTTTGGAACCAATGCTTGTGACACTGACCCAATAGATCCTGCAGGACGAAGAACTTGTAGATGTGATGGTGAGACATCCAGCTCTGACTGGAGGGTGCGAAGACGCCACATTGCTCTCAACTCTTGTGTGTAATGTGGCAGTGACTCTGGACGGTGGTATTCTGTGCATCGAGAAGGGTGGAAATGGAGGACATCCTCTGCCCAGACACATACACCTTCAGTGATCCATTCCTCTTCCCAATGTTGTGGGCCAATACTGATTCCCATCCATGTATGGGACAACTCATGAGCCAGAAGTTCTGGGGCAGCAAGCAATGTCCGACTGGCAGCCAAAATCTGTAATTATTTGTGCAGGTGAGATCACAACAAAACAGTTTGAAATTACATAGGAATAAAGCCATGTTTACATGTGAGTGATTTGATCAGCGAGGTCATCGCTGAGCCAATTGTTTGGGGAGAAAATAGATTGTTACCATGATTGTTACATTCGCCCCAAACAAATTGGATTCATCGCCCAGTGATGACATCACTGATAAAAATGCTCATATGTAAATGAAGCTTAACAGTGACAAGGATCACAAAATGAACAGAAATAGCCACACACTGAAGATCACCTTGGAAATTCAATTTACATCAGATTTACTGCAGGATTGAATATGGGGGCCCTCTTCAAGTTCTTTTAAAAGCACCTCATAAAAAGTCAGGTACCTATAAGTCAGTGGTCCTCAAAGTGTGGTCTGTGGCCCACCAGCAGGCCTTGAATTCCCTCCAGGGATGCCATAAACTTATCAAAAGCTTTAATTTTGGAGTTTGGTTCGTTTTCTTCAGCAGGCCAAAGTAGATCAATGATCCCCTAAGTGGGCCATGCTCAAAAGTTTGAGATATATTGCTACAATAATACCCATATCAAATTCAATCCTAAATTAGGCGTCCTTTAAAATCCCATATTGTTAATCTATTTAAATTCTTTATACACTAACCAAGCAAGGAGCGGCCAAAGCAACTGCATCAGGGCCACCACCTGGCAAGAGTGCCACATCGACTCTTGGAAATGGATGGGGCCCAAAGACATGAAATGCTGCTCTGATGGCTTCACGAAGATACTGAATCAACCTTTGGATCTGTTCATTAGGTAAACTCTCCTCTTTCATCCAAAGCACCCTGCATGGTATAAGTGGTCCCCTGGGCAGAGTCATAAGTGGGCAGTCAACAGGCCAAGGGGCATGTCTACATCTTTCTTTCACCTCCTCTTCATCCCATTTCAATTTTGGATCTTGAGCTTCAGATGGACTCACTGCATCTAAACACTGCCATGCTCCAACACCATATGTAAATGTAGAGAGCGGCTGAGGGGTATGAGAGAATCCACGATATAAAGACCAGTCCTTGTGATATGAAAGCGGGAACTGGCTACAATAAGTTGCACCATTAGGACAAAGTTCAGGAGGGGAATCTGAAGACAGGACAACACTATGTAGAGGAGGAACCAATACAGACGCAGTCCATGTGTTTTGAGCATCTGGTGCATCTTGGCCAGCTAGTAAAGTGCGATTATTGGTGGGTGCAGCCATGCTGACAACCCCAGTATTTTTGGGAAGCCAACGTACTTCCAGGCAGTCAGAATATGTTGAAGCAAATACACGTACTGCACTTGGGAAGCGTGCTGGACAACATATGCCCTCATCCCACACCTGAAAGGAAAACAAACATTAGTGTGGATTGTCCTTGCAGAGTAGTGAGGTGAGTCTCACTCCAGCAGATTGCTGACAGGACCATCTCACATCTAAGGTTTAAAAAAAAACCTGACAATCTGCAAATAGTTACATGGTTCTGTTTCCAGCTTAAATAGCATAACCTTTCTAGTCATCAACAGGCAAGAAGAATGGCATGCCTAATGCTGCTAGATACGTTTACTGGGCTATTGCCACCATCTCAGGAATGTTCCCTGGTCCCTGGTGTTCAGTGTTAATTGGTGGGTCATTCCATGTCAGTACATCCAGCCATGTCACCCACCATCTCAGATTTTTTTGAAATTTTTACTGGGCAAACTGTGTACTGAGAAACTAATATCCTGAAAATTTTAGCCTCCTAGCTCTTATAGTTCTTGAGCT
>JYFJ02006553.1:0-18990 GCA_000934665.2 Catajapyx aquilonaris | reverse complement strand
GACTTTTGTAAAACCCTACATAACGGAATTGTGGGGACATGTCCCCACTGAAGCAGTACCCCACCAGGCGTTTTTGCATGGGGACGCGAAATGTCCTCACAATATGGAGAATGTCCCCAGAGCTACAGTCAAAACGCCAACCTTGGTCCCCAGACCCTATGCGAGACCTGAACACCCACACACACACACCCACACACAGGAATTAGGCGGCTTTTTCGAGGAGTGTCATAGGGCTGCTCTCAACATTCGCTCTCCCAGGGATTTGTATCAGGCAACAGGGGGCAGCAGCATCCATCTTACCTCGCTGATTCAAGCAAATCAAACAGTGCGTGATAGTTGAACTACCAACCACGAGATGGCATGGCAAGAGCAGGTTAACACTTAATCACCAACGTGAATATGCCATACATTGGCTACGACGTGGGGTCTTTACGGACCCCACGCAGTTTTCATTTTTTAATTTTTTTTTGTACTTAATAGCACTAAAGTCATTCTTCCCTGCTAAATTCGGCGTGTATTCTCATCTGTATGTGTAAAAAAATCGATCTCCTGTGACCATTAGTTGAGTCATAAGGGACTTGAGACTCCGTTATCGCACCTTCGTAGCCTTCCAGCTCGATGCCGTAAGTAATATGGCTTATAACGTAAACATTCCCAGCTGCAGGGTCTGCAAGATTTTAGTTCCTAGCAATATTTATTGCAGAATAACAACACTCACACTAATCGTTATAAAATAGACTTTTGCTGTGATGCGCTGTGATGTGTTCTCTAAAAAATTATGTACATTGGCTACGACGTGGGGTATATTGGACCCCACAGGGACGCTTGGCATCATAAATGTACCGGTAACTCGGCTAAAAAAATTTCTACTGATGTCAAAATTTTTCATTGGATCGAAGAAAGTATGTCTGAGCAATATAGGCATGCCGTTTTTCATTTCATATAAAATTTATTAATCGCATTAATTACATTAATTATTAACTACATTGTGGGATCCAAAAAGACCCCACATTGGTGATTAAGTGTTAAATGTCATTGGATCCTTTTTTTATGCGAACAAATGAGCGCGCAAGTAGCAAACCATCATATGATCACGGATATGATGGTCGTATGCCCTGGGGAACGTCATGCTCGGCCATCCTATGATGGTCGTCGCCCTCAACAAGTTAAATTGCCAATTACTCGAAAATACTTGAGAGGAGACGCTTATTGTAGTGTTCATTCCTGACCTACACGTAATTTTTGGCCCGATCGGTGACATGCAATCGGGGGTATTTCTCTTGTTAGTGTACGGAATCCGGCAGGGGTGAGGCTAGCGTGTTAAAAAAATTTCAGTGTGGTAGTATTTATTTTTCCTGCTTCACGTGACTACTTTGGGGTACGCTGTACCAACCAAACCAAACCCAACCTAACCTTCCTTCCTTGCGGATACACGCCTATTCTTCAGCGGATCCACTCCTAGGGGAGTAGGTCAAAGTACGGGGTCTCCAATTACAAAGGCGTAGTCAAAAAGTGCATGTCATTTATGGCAACACTAATAGCGGAATAGCGGAATCGCATTAGCCTTTAGCGAGTTGCAGATAGCAGAATTACAATATCTGCTACTGAGTAGACATTTATTTGTCAGTATGGCGCGTTAAAATAACAGTTATTGCTAAGTATCTGTTATTTCCAACCAGCCGCGTGCGAGGGGGACCCGGATCCACGATTGCAAGGGGCGGATCCGTGATGATAGCGACTTGCCTGCAGTCTTGCCTGTAGGATCGGAATAAGTTGCTCGTCCGGCAGAAAAATCATAGCTGCCGGGCCTTGCACTTGTCTCTTTTCCGCCCTACCCCTGTACTCGCGGCCAAAATTCGGATGCTTCTGTGGCTCATATCTCGGAAACGGCTGGAAAAGGTCACTTAGGACTTTCACCACTGTGTTTGTGGCACATGGTTGACCTCTCGTGCAAGTTTCAGCCGCGGAGGCGACCTCCCTTGGTAATTCCCTTGTAAGTTCTGACCAGCAAGGATGGATAATTTATTCTTCTTATTGATTGTTGGCAACAATGAGCATAGCAATAGCAAGAATCATTCCGCCATTCATGGTTTACCTTCAGTGGTAACGTAATTGGTTTCTGAAGGGGATATCAAGATTATACGGTACCGGTATTCATTTTGAAGAAAGAGATCATCCTTGGCAGAATTTTGACCCAAACCGTATGAAATGCAATGGAAAATCCGCACNGGGGGGGGTCCTTTGCTGCAAGGGGACTGCAAATCAACTTAATCGTACACAATACAGATATTGTGCATTTTCTCGTTACGCTGAGTACCGTATTAATTGTCACCCGAACCACTCTCCCAACTCTACTAGCCTGATAAAAGTGCTAGGAGATAGTTTAACCTTAACGAATGTAATAAAATTAATAAATTAAAGATAGCAAAATTTGCAGCCTCCAACTGGGCTTACACAACTGCCCTATAGTTGCCACATACAATAAGTGTGTTTGCACGAGGAATTGGTATAACATGAACCCAGCATACTTCACTGTATTTGAACAAATTTTGAAGCTTACTGTCGCAGCACCATGTAAATTATTTAGAGATATTAACGAGAACGCCATCATGGTTGATAACAGTCAAATAATAACAAGTAGCACCATTTATAATACAGTTTAGTTGCAATAAAATTTTGCAGCTGGCCAATTGCCCAACAATATCAAGAACCAGAACTTGGAGCACTTCTCTGACATTAGATATTTCGAGGTATATTTCAGAGGGCCACATTGTTTACTGCTTTTTTCCTGACTCGCAGTGTCCACATCTGCAGCGTCTTTTTTGACACACCTGATTGGGTCGTATAAATTATTGCATTCGTCAGATAGAAACATTGCCATTTCCAACCCCGTACGTTCTGCAGTCATGCCATAAAATAAAATTCGATCACTTTGTGTGTTAATAATTTCGCGATAAATTTTCGCTGACAAGATAGATTCATTTTACCCAGGTTCAATCACTTCGAAACAATATTGCGAGTTTCAATAGTTCAAGTGGGCTTGAGACTCACAAGGGAAGTAAGTAAACTGTATATTTATCACTTCCTGTACTTTTCAGTCAAACCTAGTGTAAATTGCACCGCAGGAGAGTCTGAGTTGAGTGATGTAGTTAATTACCTTCCTAAACTCTTTGGGCCATCCTGAAGCCCTTCAGAATTTTATTCAATGTTCATTATGTCGAACCTCACCAGTAGCATCTAAGAATGCTATGATGCTGGTGTTGGAAGACTAGAAGATGGTGACAGAATTTCTGTATTATTTTTAAAAGCCCTCCCCCCTCCCATTCATTTTAAACATTTCCCTTTGGCTGCTTTTTCTTGATGGAAACACAGCATGAATTGATTTACAAAAGGTATACAGTAAAACTTCGATATAACGCTCTTCAAGGGACCGCCCAAAAGTAGCGTTATAATCGTGATAGCGTCATATGTGGGAAAATTTACCATATGGAAATGATCAAGGGATCGAAAAAGGGGCGTTAAAAGAGGAAAATAGTTAGATGCTGGAGCGTTATATCGTACTGTAGCTATTACACCTATTGAAATTCAGCTAGCTTATCTGCTCTGACTTGTGAGTATTCTTCCCCACGAGACAACCATACGAGCCATTCTCGAAGGGCTTACAGTATTATACACAGTATGTTGTGACAACCGAAGCTGGTTGGCATAGTGGATAAGGCGTCCGACTGCTAATCGGGAGGTCCTGGGTTCGAATCCCGGGGCCGGCAACCTTGACCGTGGTTTTCTGTGGTTTTCCACGGTCTTTCTAGGATAATTCCGGGGTTGCTTCCGTATAATAGGCCACAGCCGCTTCCTTACTTCCCTATCCTTGGAGGTTGAAAGGCAATGCTGGGCCAGCCTCCTTAAATATATCCATTATAATGTATGTTGTGACAAATAGTGGCGGGTCGCAGGGTGGCCTAGGGCCCTTTCGGAAGTGAATGACTTGCAAAGATGGACTATATGCTCTTCCTCATCTACACAGTATAAGAGCGCGTACGAGGTTTGAATAAACAGCAAGGTGTGCTGAGCAAGACAGTGCGCTGTCCTTGTAACAAGAGGAAGGAATAATAAATGAAATAAAAATCAATAAGTACATAAATAAATAAATAGATAGATAAAATATGAATGAATAAATAATATAAATAAATAAATAGATAGATAAAATATGAATGAATAAATAATATAAATAAATAAATAGATAGATAAAATATGAATGAATAAATAATATAAATAAATAAATAGATAGATAAAATATGAATGAATAAATAATATAAATAAATAAATAGATAGATAAAATATGAATGAATAAATAATATAAATCAATAAATAGATAGATAAAATATAAATAAGCTATAAATAAATGTATATGACAATATATTTCTAAACATATTATTGATGAAATGCCACAAGGATAGATTCTCGTAAACATGCGGGACATCCATAAAGGTTGCGTGTACACGTTATTCCGGTATTTCGAACCAAAGGGAGTTCAGACAGTGTTATACACTATAAGTGCTGAGCCTGACCCCTTGTAAATAAGCTACCTGCATAACACAAGTCGGTTCTCTTTCTTCCACGCTTGGAACTTCTTGGTTCTCATGGTCAAGCAAAGATTACGTTACTCAGAGTGGTGGAGCACGAATGACTACAGCGCAAACACAGTCGCGCAGCCTGGAGCATCATGGCATTCCACCTTTACTTTCATTGATTCTTGTCCTCCCACGAGAGCGGAGGTTACCAAACTGCCACCGTCTTTTCTCCCTCCGCCTGAGCACCATAACTGACTTGGGGGCCAAAATAATCTAATTTTTCTTGGAACATGATTGTATAAACGTTGCTGTTAATTTACGGAAGTCCAAGTAGCACTGCGTCCAAAGGATAACAATGAAAATAATATGAGCATGACTGTGTTGCTCAAAAGCTGTTTGCAGAAAGAACGAGGTTGTATTATAGGGCCATTGTTATTTGTGTCTGCAAGTAACTGAATAAGGGAACCATGTGTTGTGTGGTATCACCTTATTTCATTACTCCCAGTTATCCGCTCTTCGGTATAAATGTGGCTGGTTTTTGGCATAAAGGTAATACCACTTTTGAAACAATGCATCGCTGTAGACTAAACACCACCTGATATCAGGAAAAAAGTAGAGATGGAGGTACTTAAAGGCCTGCTAATACTTATTGTATGCAGACATAAAAGACGAAGCTTCATTAGCGCAAATTGGCATCTTTTGCGTCGCTAATGTTGGCTAATAGTTGCAAAACTGAATTATAACTCTCCGTTTGATTCGTAAGAAGAAGAATAGAAAGGGTAGGTTGGTTCGGGATCATTAGACGACTTAGGCATGGCCAGTGTTTTAAGTACCAATGCTACCATTGACTAAAATTGCTATCACACGGTGTCCAAAAAGTCCGCCTACAAATGAGTTCCGTTTTAATAAGTTACAAAAAGGGTATAGAAAGTAACGCAGCAAGTCATGAACAGTTATGAACATGTGCCACGACCGCTAATATTACAGATTGGCACACGTGCCACGACCGCCAAGAGAAGTTTGGTTGACCGTTTATGAACCTTCGTTGAGCATGACGAGATCGTCTGCCAGAACGTCACTGATGTGCATGTAGATGACCCAGTACATGAGGTTGAAGCATACGAAACAGACAGGAAACACGATGCGCGAGTACTTGTCGATGTCTGAGGGTGTGATGCCAAACAGCTTGCTCATGTCCCTGGCCGCATGTGACAGCAAGAGAGGCCCTGTCAGCTGGGCTTCTTCGTCGGAGGTACGACCGTTCACCGTGTTTTCGAGGATGCCTCCTTTCGAATGCGCCTTTGGGTCGTGAACCTTGAATCGCACTTCCTGGAGGAGAAACATAAGTGGTGGAATGCACTCGAGTGGTACGTCGATCTCTTCGACTTGAGTATGCTGCTTCCTACTAGTTCTACCTTCAGTGACGACGTTAACTATATTTTTGGTGCAAGTTAATTAAAGCAAGTTCAAAAAGCCCTCTTCTAGTGAATTAATTAATTAAGAGTATTGTAGGTCATGCTGCCCTTACCATCGCTGGCCGCCTTACCTTTTTTCTCTTAAAATCATGAGGGGGCGGTCCATTTGATGAGCAAGATGGTTATCGAAATGATTTGGGCATCATTTGATGTTACTGCATCATTTATACGCTTGGTTTATGTGCTGAGGATTTACTAGTCCAACCACATTGTTAGCTAAGCTTCGCTTTCTCACACAAAATAATGCACCGTATCATGTCATGCCACCGGGCCACTAATGTTATTGTGGCGATAAGAATGTGCCACTTTACATTCTCCATGCGCATTGAAATCACTATCCAAGAAGTTTGCATGTAGTTTTTGTTAAAAACAATGAGTCACAGACCGTAAACCAGTGAAAAAATGGTATAAAATGTAGCTATGCAAACTATCTCCGAAGTGGAACTACTGTATAATGTCACTACTATTTTCTGAACTATTATCAAAAATTATGTAATGACTATCACCATCGTCATTATTGCCACTCGACCCATGCAGTGACACAGCATGGTCCCTCCAAGGCCATAAGGGTGCCACACATCACCATGAAGTTAGTAGAGGAAGAAAAATAGGAAGAGGAAGAAGAAGAGCATTAAGATTAAGAAGAGAGAAATTAATAACACTTGAGAAAAATAAAGGTTTCTCACATTGCACACACCATAACGGTCTTGATCCGATACCTGTACACTTTCCTCTCTAGTGTTAAAAAATAATTATCTGGTAGCATGGTCATTTTACTAACAGGTAAAGAACGAAACCAGTAATCCATAATTATTACCATACCAATATATCACAATGACATGAGTTACATTTGACATGCTGGTCAGTTTCACAATGTGTAACATAACTTATAGTCTCATACAGTGCTAAAATACGTCAATCCTGCAATGAACCCAAAAATAAATACCGGTATTATTCATACAGGTATACAATAGTTAGTTTGTGGGAGGTAGCCATTGGCTCTTGCTGGATGTACATAATTGGTTTAACCCTAGCACGTGGTATTATTTATTGTTACGTAAACGAAGCAGAGTGGAAATAAGAAGTGTTGTTGGGAAGACCGGTCTTGAGACCAGCAGACAGTGTGGAGCTCGAACACAGGCCGTCGTGTCGATTATGCGATGCACATCTGTCACTGAGTAACCCACATTACAGTTGTCCGTGGTCATGCCCACGACAACACTGATTTACAACCAAAGGGATGGTGGGAAATGAGGACTGGCGCTTATTGAGACCGATCTCGAGATCACACCGCTGTGTCACTAACCGGCGAAAAAAGTCAGACCCTTTAGTTTAAAAAGGTTCTCTTTTTTCACATGCGATCGTTTCTTCGTCAAAGATGAAATTATCAGGTTCGCTAGAAGAAGATGACTACCATGCTACGTTGTTTGTTTAGCATATATATATATATATATATATATATATATATATATATATATATATATATATATATATATATATATATATATATATAATGATGCAACGTGTGGTGATGTCTCTAGACTACGGCTACTGACTATTCAATGTACAGTTTAGGCTACTGAGAGATCAGAGATGAGTTACACAACAGACTATCGCCTCCCGCAATGAGAGCAACATTTTTGTTGTTAAAGTTTACACACAGAAAGGAGCAAGATGGAGGGTAAAAGTTGAGAGCAGAGAAGTGTACACGCAGCGAGTTACACTGCGTCCTAAGACGAACATGGTGCTTGAGAAATAAGGCAAAGTGAAAAGACACTTGTAGCCAGCAAAGAGGCTCAGAATGGAATCATCTCAAGCTATATCCTGCCATGCTGTGGAACTTTCATTCGAAACTAGCACTTAAAAGAGACCAGGAGTCTTAGGCTCAGAATGTGCAACCTTACTGTATCTAACTGTGGATCTGCTCCTGCATCGCATTTAGCGGCTGCGTAGTGCATAATATCCAACTGAGCTGGGCCAAGAAAAGTCCTGATCCCCTTATCCGACTTGTCACGATTCTATAACTGGCAGACCCCCTGAAAGGGTTAGGGGGACTGCTGGTTCGGTGGGTGGGTAGGTGGGTGGGTGGTGGGTGGGTGGGTGGTGAGGGACCATTCTTGGATGTCATCTGGAGACTCACTTGCTGCTGGCCAACGTTAGGGCGAGACCAGAGGCTTCTCTCCGCGTTCTCTCTAACGGGCACGCGGAAAGGTGGCAAGGTGGTGGCGCTGCCGGCGCTTCCCCATCCTTTGGGCCGGTCCTAAGGGGCAGCGAAACCTCAGCCTCAGCCTCCTCAACCCGCCCACATCCATTCCCACACACGCACTATCACACGCATACACATTCTCACACGCAACCACACCTATGCTTATGCACACATACTGTACGTATACCCAAACTGCGCCTTCCCAAGCCTATTCAAATCATGATTTCAAATGGACAAATATTGCATTCATTTATCATACAGGATTAGGTAGGCTACTTTTCTATTATTATAGAGCGGATGAAATCTTCGTGTCAGACATTTTCACGACAGTCAAAGAACTCCCAGACTTCTTCAGGAGAGAAGGTGAACTGAGTGACTTGAATACGTAAGACGCCATGCGCAATGCATATCTCGCAGGAGTGAAAATATACTGTATTTTAGCGACACTCCGCTTTAACAGGTTATTTTTTTAAATGAGGATGATCTCTTGCAAAACCTCTTTCGCATTCCACACTCTGGGAATAAACATAGTTGCGGTATTGTCGTGCTATCGATTACGCCCATGAGAGCATCGTCATCGTGATTAATGATCGTGTAATTTGATCAAGGATCTTTAGTGACAATTAAAAATGAAGCAGCATCAAAACATGTATGACAAGAGGGACGAAATTTTTACATGTCAGAAAGACAAAAAGATTGTCCTTTGTCTATTGGAGTGGTTCTCAGATAGCCTATTTTGGTGGTGGCCCATCTAATGGAGAGGGCCAAAGATCCCGCGGTCCACTTTTGTCCCATAGCAATATCTCCATTAAGCACATTGTCATTAGTCTGTGAAAGAATATGATTTCTTCGCGGCACACCTGGAAGCCCTCGCGACCCACTAATGGTCCGTGGACCGCATTTTGAGAACGATTGGTCTATTGATATTAAACGAGGTTTTGCCTTATGGCGAGGATGATTTAAATTCAGGGAACTACGTCAAAAAATATTTTCATTAAAACGTGTATTTACGAGATTTTGCATTGCGCACGACAAGAAATGATATTCGAAGTCAGGTAAATTTTAATCCGCGCTGCTTTCTTTTTTTTTACATTGCAGAAGTATCACATTACATTTTCGACTCTTTTACAAAGTATGCATTTTAAAGCGCTATGGTTAATGTGAATCTGAATATGACCATCAGTTTTGTATACTCAGTAAGGGCGAGGAGCACCGAACTCGTAAAACAAATTAGGGCCAGTTTCACCGAGCTCAGCATAACTTAGAACTCGGTCATGACAAGAATTGCCATAGCAACCATTGTTGTCAACAATGAAAACTGAGGATCTTTCGAAATGAAACTCGGATTTATATAATAATTATACTGATGAGCTCGGTGAAACCTGCCATTATACAAGATTTCACTGCAAATACCGTTATTCGCCTAATTGTTGGTGAATGTTGTCAACAATTAATAATAATCAGGGAAATCAGGCCTGATTTGTTTATTGAGTTCGGTGTTCCCAACCCTAATACTGTACTGATACCTCTAGGTAGTATTATTGCCGACCTCAAAGAACCAGTTTTCGCAGTAATGTAATTTGAAACATGTCTTTATGCCTACATTTACGTAGTCATCCATGATGACGAACAATTTGTCTTACTGTAACCAGATATTCTGCGAAATAGTCACTATTTTAACACGGTGGGAATTTCTGTCGGAATCTGTCACATGACTGAATCATGATTTGAGACACGGCGTCACTGGGTATAAGGGTAGTATAATTGGGAGGAACCAGAAAACGAGAAGAACTGACACCAAACATGCAGAAAACTTCTTATTCCGGAGGACTGGAGTTTCACCTGTGGTTTCCCAGGTGGAATCCCAATTCTCTTCTCCGGAATCCCACACATCACAGAAACATAATTTGACTACAAATGGGCCTACTGTAAGGGAACTCAGAAGGACAATGCTCAGAAAGAGAGAGAGAGAGAGACAGAGATAGATAGAGAGAGAAAGATAGAGATGTTTTGTGCTGGGAAGCAAACCAAATTTTGATCGCATCACTTGGGAGGAGATAAAATGTGGATCATCTCTGATCTGCCCTTTGGCACATATAGAGATTGGGGGTTTGTACAACAAGAAATGGATTGATTTACAACTCACTGTTTGTTTAGGAGCATGGTCTCCGTCGCCAGCTGGGTGGGGAAGATCCAGGCCTTTCTTTTCCTGGGCCAGCTTCTGGATGGCCATAAACCGGTTCTTGCGCATCTGGATCCTTTTCGCCAAGTAGCCCACCGTGGCATATTCTGTATCAATGCAACAAATATGTGACATGAATGACTCATGTTTATCTTCCATAAATGACTCATTTTGTTTATATACAGGGTGTCCGTGAGCTGTACCAGTGGCTCAATTGACACCAGAGGATCATGTTATGTAGAGGAGTCATTATGTCTGGGCAGCCTCATTGATGAGATAATGGATCATATGCCATTTAGCGATTTGCCCTAAGAGTGATTGTCAAAGAGCAGTGACAAGTGCGTGTCAGTGCGTGTCAATGTGTGCTGGTGTATGCCATGCGACATGCTAGTAGCCAAATGGAAAAGCTGCTATTATTTGACCAGTGATGCGATTTCGGGGCTGAAGGTTTCCATACCTCCCAGGACACTTTGTACTTGTACTGTGAAGGCATTTATCTCAGTAATGAGACTGCCCAGACATAATGACTCCTCTACATAACATGATGCTCTGGTGTCAATTGAGCCACGGGTACAGGTCTGACTGGTCGATTCACGGACACCCTTAGACTATATGAAAACCTGAGAGAGGGCGTACCTAATAAGGAAGCAAATACCATGACGAAACAGGTGCCCAGGTAGACGTCGATGGACTTGACATATGAAATCTTGGGCAAGGCGGCATTGGTCGATGACATGAGTGTGGTCATAGTGAGCACAGTGGTCACTCCCAAAGCCACTCTTGCCGGAGTAGCGTTTCTGTTGAGCCAGAAGGACACCCAGGAGATAATCACGATTAGACCAGACGGAATGTAGATCTGGATCAGGTAGTATCCCATGGATCGCACGAACTGGATCTCGCAAGCCAAGCGTGAGTAGTTTCCTGTGCAAACCAGAAGGTCAAAGCGTTACATTTCCCAAATTTCAGGCCTTGACAATCAGAAATAGTGTCAACAGGAGAGTACTCGTTCACTTCATTACCTAATAAATAAATGACACTTCCGACTTGATATAGCATTCTAATGTGTAGAGAACGGATTTATAGGTTTTTACCTACTTTTTATTTTGTAGGCAGAACACCGGAACCAAACTATGTCTCCGTTTAATAACACAAGAACCTCAAAATTGTATAGTTTTATAGAATCTAAAATTGTCTATTTCGGGCGTTGGAATCTAAATGGCCTATTATCACCTATTATCACCTATTTCCACCTTTTTGACGCCGTTCTGTAAGATTTTCGAGAGTTTTGCGGGTTTTCCGCTCACCGCATTCGTCCCGCTTCAACCTGTGAAGGGCCAAGAAGCTGTAGTCATGCCGGATGAAGTGGCTGTAAAAACATTTCACTTTTCAAGTATGATTCAGTTACTTCGTACTACGTCGAAAGGTCATTTTCATCGTATAAAGATGTACTGTCAGACAAGCGTCACGTCGCCGACTAACCAACGAAAATATAGAACAACTGCAAGTTTGCTATACTGTGCTGCAAGATTCCATGGCCAAGAGTCGGCTGCATAGGAATGATAATAAATTAGGACCAGCTTGATTTTTACTGCATATTTAAGAGCCTATTTTGAATATTTTCAGGACCTACGTGACTACCTATTTGAGGGTTTTGTAGAACCTAAAAATCCGTTCTTTCTGATGTGTATCTCGAAAGCAGTGTTCCAGAAGTTACTATATGCCCTGGCACACTAAGCATACTTTTGAAAGGGCCAATCACTGGAATGTTGGCACATAATTATCATGATGTGACGTCGATTAGGTTTTATTATCACACAGGTATGTTACTGGAGTAATCTCTTGCCAACACTGGCAATAGAAGGTGGGCTGGGGGAATACGGAGATTTAAAAATAATAATAGAGAAATGTGCCAAGCAGAAAATGAGCGCAGTCACTTGGCGTTCATGGGCAGAAAGCACATTGCTACCATTTTAGTGTAATGCAAGCAAACTATAAATTTTATGACTTATAATTCAGTCGCAATATTAAAAGATCCATCGATCCACGTTTATATATTCGATTGTTGCTGTCATAAGCTGACAGTGTTTATTTACTGATTGATTTAAGAGAAAATAATGCGCGTTAGAAACAATGTGTCGTTACATGCTGGGCAAGCCACAACAGAGGCAGCGAGGGGGAAGAAAGCGGTGATGAATAAATCCGGGCCACAAATCCGGGCAAGAATGCACTCATGCGTGAGACAAAAAAGCGGCAGCAAAAGACACAGACCGTACACAACTGAATGTAGAGAAGGTGCCAGCCAGCCACTTGACTTTTTCCACGACCGCCTGAAGCTTGGAGTGTGTGAGTGAGTTATCGAGTTTTGTGAGTGAGTGAGTGAGTGAGTGAGTGATCGGAGAAATGCAAAATCCGAGTGCTTCCGCTTACAGTGGTGGGAGCAAAAAGGACCCCAGCAAACCAAGATACGCTTCTTTAAGAATTCACTAACTCTGCCTTCTTAGACCGTTCATGTGCATTGCAATTGCAATATACTCTTGGATGGCTCTCTAGAACACTACTATAGTTGCTCTGCTAGTGGACCTAAGTTGCTGTAAGGATGTCCAAACTAGGAGAATTCTTCACATAGGCAATGCTCCTTTTGTAGAGAGACCATAGCTACATGACGGCCACAATTTTGGCCCAAATGCAGTAAATATTTGAAGCATTACTCTGTCTCATACTTACGGCCACATCACCATAAAGTATGCCTGTACGGTATTAGAATGGTAAAAGATTCAAATGACTGTTTAACAAGAATAATAACTATCCTGTATAGTCACTGGGCATTATTAACCTATACTGCTGACATGCAAATGGCGTGATAATTTCAATGAGTTGTCATAATACGTAATAGCTGAAAACTCACTAACAAATTCGTGTGGAAAATTATTTTGAAGCACAGTCTGGACATTTCAAAGTATATATCTACCGCAAGTATTGTATAGCGGGCTGGAATTTAATTCAAAAGAGGTGCGCTAAGACAAAATGTTACGAAGTCTCAAAATGAGCTTTTGAACATTGGTGCAAAGTTAGTAAATCCGAGCCAGAGAGAGGGCATTAAAGAAACGGCTCCTAAGCGACGATCAAAGGACGTCGTCGTGGTTACGAGCTGTTGAAACCAGGGAAGAGATGAAAGGGGGGGGGGGGGAAATGTAGTTGGAAGTTGTGCATCAAGAAAACCACCTTTTCTTGGGAGTTGGCTGGGGGAAAAACACTGTGCAGCGGAAAAGGAAATGACAAGCACCTCTTGATAGGAGTACTCAAAGTTGGACACGGTAACATATATATTCCTCTGCGCGCGTGAGTTTTCCTCACACAAAAACAACATAATTTTTATATGACTGATCGGGTTAGTCCACCACAGTTGCTCGAGGGCGGAGTGGCAAAGACTTGCTTCGACCTACTTGCCAACTCGATATTGTTAGAGCATGTTTTGGTTTGGACAAGGGCATTCGCCGAGGAACAAGTTGAAATAGTCTCGTATACTATATAATCTTCATATATCTGTATAACTTATATGTATAGGTGCAATCAGATTGGCCATGTTAAAAGTACTATTCTCAGAATGTAGAAATGTTCTCTAATTCTGTATGACAGTCATTTGAGAAACGCTTAGGGTAATAATATGAATGATCACTGGATTCCAAACATTTAAGTGTTATTAGTCGAATATATTATTACAAAAACATTGTGGAATCTGCAAACTGTATACTTTCAGACTTCGATGATGATGATGTCTATATTATATTGTCACAAATGCATTTCTTTAAAATACACGCCTACACCTTGCCCAATCATAACATATTGCTCATGTATATGCTTAATAACATTACAAGTCACCCAAGTGTCTCAAGCACATTATTTTCAGAGAGAGAGTTTACATACGAAAATTTTCACGAAAAAATTAATTGTCATAATGTGATTTTGGTCCTAAAATGGCATTATTCTTAAAATGATGAATCATCGTTTGAGAGCTGATTATTATTTGATGCGAGTTGACCTGTCCAAATAGGCAGTGTTAGTCCGAATATATTCCGTCCACACCTGAGCTATCGCGCTTATTACCCAAGCGTTACTGTCACGGGAAAAATGCCCATGATTGTTTATGCATAACTGAGTAAGTAGTAATGAGACCCAGAAAGAAAGTGTCCCTGGCTGAAACAACCCCCATGGCGAGAATACAATCGGTCAGTGTCCCTTCTTGGAAAGTGGGAAAGAAATAATGTGTCGAGTGACGTAAGCGGAAGCCTCTTTTGTGGCCTTACCATGAAGGGGCAGTGCTGTCTCAAACTATCACACGTGGGACAGAGTGACAACAGGACCGTCTGGTTTGCTCCTCACGACTCATTAACATTTTGAGTAACAAGTAACGAAACAATATTGAAAAACAACTAACAGACTACAGACACGAAGGACCATTTTTGAAAGGGTATAGGATCAAAATATCTGCCTACTGATCTACTACTGCATGGCTTGAGATTCATGGACCGACTTCCAAGTCATCCATGGACCCATTTACAACATTGCAGGCAAATCATAACACGTACTTGAAAAAAGGGAGGGGCCAAGTCCTCGTTTTTGGCTTCGGGGGAGCAAAACTCTCGGTCAGAACGAGTTGTGGTGGGTTTTCCCCTGAGAGGATATGTGGTTCGATTCCCGACCCGGGGAGAGGACATGTGGGAATAAGGGACATCTGACATGCGCTTTCTAGAGAACAATCCATGCCCTGGTTACTGGGAGGGCGAGGGGGGATATATAAAATGTAACGGTCTCTTTTCTGAAGAAGCATCATTCTTCCTCTGAGCTGGGCTTGGATACCTGTTGAGAGACTTATTTCATGTGTCCTTTGGCGGTGCCCCAGAACTTTAAACTGTGGCAGAGACACGTCTTGTGCCACACCCACGGATCCCGGACCATCTCTCCACTTATACCGGATGTCCCGCATTGTGTACCCAACTGAGGAAAGAAGGGGGCAAACTGTGGTCATCGTGAGAAAACACGCAACAGACACACCCAAACGCGCAGCATAATTATATACGCAAAGGCAGCAGCATCGATGGTGCCCTTTGTTTCACCTTTGTTCCGTGCTGCTGCCTTCGTCACACCAACAGAAACTCTCATATAATATATAGGCTATGTATATAGATAGATTTTTTCGAGTATTTTGCTCTCGCTTCTTCAAACCACTCTACCTGTTGTCAGGTTAATTTCTCTTGCTCTCTGTCTGTACCCAAGGACCCGAAATTGAGGAAGCTCTACTTCCGATGAGATACCCACTGATTTTGGTCCATCGCGCCATTTGTATCGTATATCCCGCATTGTGTATCCAACTGAGGAGAGAAATATGAACTAAGTTATCACTCACGCTATTTTTTGCTAGGGCTATACTTTTCAGGAGACGCTTCCCGGATGGAAAAGGCAGGCAAGCCTCAAACCTTTAATGATACTACGCCGGAAATAATATATAGAGACAATCAAAATTAAATCATCGGGTATCCCTTTCACCCCTTTCTCCCTTACTTTGCACTGATTCATTCGTAATAGCAGTGTATGGAAAACAAATCCTCCACCCCTGATGTAAATATTGACTGCCTCGATCTTTTTGTCAGGTGTAGTGTCATCAAGTTCCTCTCTAAAAAGGATGACTTAAGACCTTGAGCTGCCTTTGATCGCGGGGTGTGCCTTCCAAAAGAACTCAACCAAAGTGAAAAAAGTGCAAAAGGAATAGTAAGTCCAAGAATTAAACCAGAGGTTAAAGGAATAGGAATTCCACCAGTTCCACGAAGAAGGAAATGATACTTCAATAATAATGCCGATTAGGTCACCTGAATTATTAGGATCATGAGTGATTATCCAGGAACGTAGGCTACGTTTGATTTGGGCCTGTTTTCACCAATTGAAAAATCAAATTAAGCTCTAACTGCATGTAAATTTCCAGTTAGATGCTTAGGTATTTAATGCGAGTTAATTTTGAACTAGCCTAAATGTCTCGAGCTTCGTCACATTACTTTTTTCAATTTCACAGGGCGTCACTATCTAGTTCCCTGACAACTGTCTCTGGTTTTCAGATATTGCAAGATATTTCGTGTAGATTATGATCAGCCCCCGGACACTCCCCCTATCATCAGATCTTATCGCTTGACGGGACGTTTTGCGGGAGGTGCTAACTTGAGAGAGCCTTTCCGAATTTCTATACATACGTAGCGACCCTACCGGACAGCGCTAAACTTAGGAAGAAGGGAAGCGTCGGTCAAAATTAAGAATCTCATACGATCATAAGCGATCATACGAGTATTCTTAATAATTTTGACCGACGCTTATTCCCTTCTTCCTAAGTTCAGCGCTGTCCGGTAGGGTCGCCACGTATGTATAAAGATTCGGAAAGGCGCTCCCAAGTGAGCACCTCCCTCCAAACGCCCCGTCAGGCGATAAGAGGTAGTGACCAGACCTTAGTATTCTAAGGCCATGATTATGATGATGTGTGCGAAGATAAGGTAACTGCCGCAAGCTTGATCCAAACTTAACTATAATAGATGAAACCGAAGCTCAATTAACTACTGCCACCAATATTGTTACACACAAAAGGACCTTCGGGAGAGATCTACAGTATTTCAAGCGTGATCCTCTTTCCTAGCAACAGACTCAATACAATTAAAGTAGTATAGAATCAGAAGAAAGTAACAAAGGGTTAATGAGTTTGAGAATCGATGCACAATGCAGGAAGAAAAATGTCATTACTAAATTTAGCATAAAGTGCAGTTGAATGACATTTACAAAGCGTGTAGGAAAAAGTGCAACCACTTGGTATGACGGAGTCAAATTTCACCAAAGGTAGTCCCAGGGCTATTGATAAAACATTTCTTTTAAAGGTATGTAAAGTACAAGTAGTGAGAGAATACAGAATTACAAGTGTCTCACTCACACCTCATTCACACACAAATATATCCCCACAAAATTATACAACGTGAATGAAGTTGACACACTTCAAATACTTACAACTTTCGATTTCAATATTGCAAAGCTGTCGATCCATGGGGAAGTATTGCAAGTCCATGGGACAGGAAGCGGTAATAGTGAGCCTGGGGAGAGAGAAAAACAGGTCACATCCAGTCAGAAAAGGTCATACCCAAGTTTCATCTCACTTTGTTCTGTATGAATTGCTCAATAAGAGATGCGAGATCTGAATATAAGGACTAGAGTGTCAGGTACTCCGGGAGATGTAGGGTAGAAAAGGTTAAAGGTAGTCAGGAGAAGAGAAGCAGCGCTGCCATGCGGGCAACCGGAGAAGCCACCCTCCTATTATCTCGCTGATTTACTACCAATCAATAACTCCCTTTCCCTCCCACCCCTCCCCGCCCTACTTACCCTTTGTTTTCGCGGCTCCAGGATAAACTGTCGGAACCGGATTCTTCCGTGCGAATTCGGTATACAATATGCCTGCCAGTCTATCTGATTACTAGGCACGGAATTATAATAATTATGTTACAGACTATACCTACACAGTATAAGATGCAACAAGAAGCACTGTTATAGGTCAGTGAAACTTACTTTGTTAATATAGGCTACCTTAAGGAAGTCGTTAAGAGTTAATGAAATATAATATTAGGGCTATTATATCGACTCTTTGCAATTCATTCGCAAATTTTGATTTATTTAATGTTATGTACAGTTGCTCATTTTTTCATAAAAAGATCTTCCTTTTAAAACTTGCCGAAATATCCACCCGACAACATGTTCTCAATCTTAGTCAATATTCCGGAATTTCGCTTATAGCCTACCAGTAATTGTACAGTTTTATTGTGCAGTATGTACCAAACTTTCGTTCTGTCACAGTAAATTGGACTGTATATTATATGCGGCTTAGGCCCCAGGGCAGGTTAATAAAATATTGTTGTTGTTGTTGTTGTTGTTGTTGTTGTTGTTGTTGTTGTTGTTGTTATTATTATTATTATTATTATTATTATTATTATTAGTTAAAAGATACTGCTGCGTCTTCATTATTTTAGTCTTGTCATAAAGGATGGGTTGCAACATCGTATGTGGGGGTCAAAAACGATAGGATCATTACGACTGATATCGTGTTTGAGCAGCCCCCTGTCTGGCATGTGGCAGCCATCTTGTATCCAATTGCGGGATCTTAATAATAATCGAGCGTACCGAGCAGGAAAGACCACGGTGGTCCATGCAAGCCTGATCTTGTGTTCTCAGCCAGCGTTTTGACCTCCATTGGTAGCAAATACCTGATGCTGCGGGTCAGTTTCCGTCCTTCCGAGCCGACATAGATTCAAAATGGCGGCATGAATCAGGGAGCCAGACCCACGGTCTTAGAAGGATAGGTCGGGAAACTCCCCGCCATCTTGCGATCCGTTACTCAATCCCGCCGTGGCGCTGACTGAAGGTCGCCATGATGTGAACTGGATCGTGAACATCTCCATATTGCGGCCATCTTGGTATACGCTATTGGTAGCACGAGTTGTACCGACAGGGTCGCTAGTTTGTTATGGAGAATGAACGACA
>KZ539556.1:6437-19041 GCA_000934665.2 Catajapyx aquilonaris | reverse complement strand
CTACATAGCTGACGCGTTTTGGTGTCGTCAGCCATTTTCATTCCAATATGGCGGCACAATATGTGCACTTACCCCGGGTGTGCACTTCCCCCACTTCACCCTATAATATTTTATGGCAATGGTGGGTGACATCCTCTTTTTAGAGTTGTACATTGGTCACTAGGATAGGGAAAGTGGGAGCCCTGCACAAGTTGCAATGTGGGTGGGCGAGTGCAATCTTCCACTTGCGACCTTTACTGAAATGGCCACCATCCCAGCAATGCAAGTTGCCACTTTGCCCTGCAATTTAGCACAGTGATTTAGGGTAGGTGAGAAGTAAGTTGCACCATGGCCAATGAAGCTCTTAGCTTCTCAGTAGGGTGCTTACCTTATGTTAATTAGGACGTGACAGGTCATCTGTGACCAGTGGAATCACTAGGAACTCTCGGACAACCTCTTTCTGATGTAATTTATGCTTCCAATAAGCCTTTTTTTTTTCATCGAGTCATTGAAGTCACAGGGTGTAAAAGCAACATTTATTGTATTCTCAAAGGCCAAATTATTTATGACAACTATTTCATTGAGTAGGCAAGAAGAGAAGTGACCCAACTCCAGTGAATCAAATTTTTCAGGAGAAAACCATGCAGGGACCATAATATTTGGAATATATGCTTGTAAATTTTTTTGCAAATACTACATGCATGTTAGAGATCATATAATATTTGGTCTGCATAAAATGTGTTACATAGGGTGTATAAAATGTTTGTAGGCAATCGAGTTGGGTCATTGCTCGTCTTGCCAGCATTGTTGACAGAAATGGCCTTTTTTTCACACCTGTACATTATTGGTTCGGGATCATTGATACAACAATCACATATTTTCCTCATCAGATGTCACATCATCACCATCTGGGGAAGAAAATACTGTGAATAAAAGGCAAGGGTCTCCTCTAACAAAATAATGCGAAAGAACAAGATGTAGAGTAACCCAACTACTCCAGGGGTTCATAGCATTTCTTGTGGTGGTACTTACAGCCATGCTTACAGATAGATACAGATTACAGATCGATCATAAAATGCATTTGTCATTTTAGTGGAGTTGGGTCACTTCTCTTCTTGCATACTCAATTATGGCCCGTCATGAAAGGCAGAGCAGCCAGTTGCTAAGTTGCCATTGGAACAGTTCCTTTTTCACTACTCTAGGCATCCATTTTATTGGCCTAAAACTGTAGATTAATTGTCTTGATGATTGCACAAAGGGATATTTATGAAAATGGGGCATTGCAAAGCACAACTGTTGTTGCACAATTATCAGTTTCATAAAGTGTTGCCTGTAGTGAACTGTTTGCAAAAACACACTGCACCACAAAATTGATCATATCACGTATACCATATTGTTACCGAAGCAGTTTGGAGTAGGGGATATGGTGTCCGACTGCTAATCGGGAGATCCTGGGATCAAATCCCGGGGCCGGCAACTCTGACCGTGGTTTTCTGTGGTTTCCCACAGTCCTTCCAGGAAAATTCCGGAGTTGCTTCAGTAATTAATAGGCCACAGCCGCTTCCTTCCGTCCCTATCCTATCCCAAAAAGCGCAGTAAAAATGAAAGCAAGAGTTCCAGGTAAAACAAAACTTTCCCCCTAAAGAGCTGATAGGCTGATAACGGGGTATGAATTATTATTATACCATATTGTTTGCTGATAAATTTTTACACTCTAGTTAGTGTAGTGTATCCTCCAAGGATATTTAGAAGTCATTTATGGAAGCTCTGCCGCCAAAACCAAAAACAGTAGTCGCATTGGAGGGAAATGTAACTTACTGTGTTTTTGGTTTTGGTAGTAGAGCTGCGCTGGGTGTGGTGTGGACAGGTCTGCCCTAAGTTCAGGGGACGGGGATTGGTGTATTCACTGTAACTGTGGGGACATGACCCAATCGTGGGGACATTTTTTGGTTCCCATGGCTAAAAACTCGGGTGTGGTACTACTTTAGTGGGGACATGTCCCCACAATTGGGTTTACGGAAATTCAGTTTTACTCAGCCAAGGTTAGGTAGGGTAGGCTAGGCTAGGTTAGGTTACGTTAGGCTAGGTTACGTTAGGCTAGGTTACGTTAGGCTAGGTTACGTTAGGCTAGGCTAGAAAAGTTGTGTGATAAATGTCCTCTGAGCTTAGGCCAGACAAGTCTGTATGTGTGTGCGCGCGATTCTGTCATAAAACCGGGGTAATGAAATGGCCTCGCCAACCTGTTGTTCAGGCCCCTTGCCTCTTGGGACCTTACAATTGAAAAGAGAAACTGCCCATAGAAAAGCTTGCATTTTGTAGAACCATGTACTTGCCCAACACCAGTGTAGTTCGCCTAGCACGAAAATCACCTGCATGTCGATGTTACAAATATGAATTACTTGAGAATGAATCATGTTTTAATCACACAACTTATATGCTAATGAGCCACATGGAAGAGCAATGTTCGGGCGAGATATCAATGCATTTGTCAATGGAACAAGATGAATAGGACAGTATTTATTTATCATGCCGGGGGCAATGGAGTTCACCCAGAGCGCTAAACGTGCCACAAAGTTCGCCCACTGTTAAATACAGACTGATATGGTTGTGCCAGATGGGAAAAAAAGTGCAGGTCTCTTGCCCTGCGCCACAATGCCATTAGTCATTGCACTCTGTGTCTAAAAATAACAATCACGGGTGGTGGTAAGCCCATTCCTCCAGAGGTATGCAAGGTGATATGGAAGATCTCTGAAGAAGGAAAGTCTGCGTATGTGGTTGGACAAGAAGGGCATGTGCCATGCTCCATGGTAAGGGGCATCGCATGAAGTAACAAAACTACAAGAATCATCCAGAAAAACCTTATTATGGACGTCACCAGGCAACAGCAGCAAGGAAAAACAGAGAGCTGAAAAAAATGTGTCGCAAAATTGGCGAAAGGAGCAGTGACCATCAATTTCAAAATGGTCAGAGGTGACCCAAAAGGTGGTCCCCACAACAACCTGTCGAGTCTGTATCCGTGACATGAGGATGAACTTTTATGCGTAACTTCTCTAAAGACTAACGGGGAATTCATGAAATCAGGACCTGCCCTCTTGACAATAGGGCAAGAAGAAACCACTCTTGATGGTACTGAAACAAGAAAAAGACTTGCTTGGGTGAAGGAATGGAAGCATTGGGCACATCAGATATGGAATTAGTCAAGTTTCGCAATTAATTAGTCAGTACAGGGACATCCATAATCGAGTACTGCAAACATAGGAAGAGGCATACGATCCCAATGTCTCACTAGAACCGTCAAACATGCATACAGCATTATGGTGTGGGGATGCATGGGTAGTGTTGGCCTTGGCAACGTTCACGGCATCAGTGGCACCATCGATACAGTCATGTTTCAGGAGATTTTGAGAGACCATCCGCTGTGTGTGCCCTCAATAGCAACCTTACATCCGGATGTCAACGTAATATTTCAACAGGACTTTGCATCTTGCCAAAACAGCAGAAGCAGACAAGGGGATTGACATTCTACGTGGCCATGGAGCAGCCTGGACCTCAGTCCGATTGAGATAGACCGGAAAATCATGAAGAAGGTAATTCAGAGGAAACATCCTTGCACCAAGGCATCCCTTGAGGGCCAAACTACTGGAGGTTCGGGACACCATCACTCTATCCGAGTGCCAGAGCTCATTCAACACGTGTTGTGTGGAGGCCGTCATTGCTGCCCATGGCGATGTCACCTGCTTCTAGGCGAACTTTGTGGCACGTTCAGCACTCTCCATTGCCCCCGGCGCGCTAAATAAATACTGTCCTATTCGTCTTGTTCCACTAACAAATGCATTGATATCTCGCCCCAACATTGCTCTTCCATGTGGCTCATTAGCATATAAGTTGTGTGATTAAAACATGATTCATTCTCAAGTAATTCGTATTTGTAACATCGACATGCAGGCGATTTTCATGCTAGGCGAACTTCATTGGTGTTGTGCAAGTAATGTGCAATTTGTTTGATACTGTATTACCTCTCATAAAGCAGCATGCCAGTGTAGTTGAGGTCAACCAAATTTTCGAAATGCACGATCTGGTGGCTATACCGGCATGCCGGTATAAGGCGAGGTTTTCACACACCGTAAGTTACATTATCCTTTCTGAACTTGACATTTGCCTGAAATCTAAATTCACGTAAATGCTATGGAAAAGGCACATTTTCTGAATAGGGTACTCGTACCATATATTGTTTTCAATTGCAGTGTCTGGAAATATTCTCTATTTAAAGATTTGGAGCAGGGGGTTCCCCTGTCAAAGCAGGCTGACGATGGGATTGGTCACACACATTACATTTTTTTATATGCACTGTGCAACAGAATTTGCATATTCTCATAGCCTGTACACTCGCCCATTTCCATTGTAACATTATTTTAGTACTGTACCAGAAGCATTCCAAAAAATTTGGCAAGGATCAAAATTACAGAAACCTACCTCGGTTATTGCGGCATGCCGGCCACCCCCGGGTTATACCGGCATGCTGTTCGACCTCGTTTTATACCGGCATGCCGCTTTATGAGAGGTAATACGGTATGAACAGTTGAATCAACATTGTGGTGATGGATCACTCTGTTGCCATGCTGCTCACAGCTGCATCAACCATTTGGTGTGGCAGCTCTCTGCAACTCCCAATCTATCCTTATGGTGATGGTAGTGTAATATATTAGAGATTCCCTGCCAGCCTGGAATTTGGCACTGGCGCAGCCCCACAGGCATCTTATGATTTGGGTGGCTGACTGGTGATCTGCTAATGGACGGTGTTATGCAACAAGGAACCAACCCTCAAAATAAAAAAAAGTCCAGTATTACTTTTTTCAGATTGCCAAAGAGCCACATTGATTTCTGCAAAAAATATCCAAGTTTTAATTTACAATCCTCTTATTTATGGCCGGTTTCACCGAGCTTGGTATATGATAAAACCAGGTTTCTTTAGGAAAATCCCATACAAATAGATAGGGATTTTGAGAAAGAACCCTGGTTTTATCATATACTGAGCTCGGTGAAACCGGCCCTTAGCCCCGATATGCCAAGTGTCCCCTACAGGGGACACCTGCACAGTTGTTACATTTTAATTTTTTTGTGCTGGTTCTTCTGCTGCTAAAGAGCTGGCAGTAGTGATGGGGGCTTCAGTAGAGTCACAGCTAAAGATACCAGTTAAAACCTTTTCAATATTTTTAAGATACAGGTGTTTGACTTTTGACACAGGAAATAATGGCTGCACCTTCATGTTCCGAATATGATTAGTATTTAATTTTCGAATATTGATTAGTGTTATGAGTAATTTATTGTTTGTAATACTTACTGTAGAAAACTTATGAATGATGATGTTGATGGGGAAATATAGGCATATTTTTTTTACTTTCCTTGTCTGACAGTAGTGTTGAAATCTGGTGTCCCCTTGGGAGAACACAAGAGGCAAATTCACCAACATTTGGACAAGTAAAGTATGTGTGTGGATTTTGTACACTTTGTTGAACTGTATTTTAATTAATCCATAGAATTAAAATGAGATTACATGGCAAATGGTTAACATGGCAATGCAACAATCCTTGATAGTTTTTGATTGTGACTAAATTGCAACCCCTTCTTTGCGCGGGCTGTTTCCGTGGTAATGCAATCGACAACAATCAATCATTGGTGATATTATGAAACTGTGGATGTTGCTGAATGTCACTGTTGCCATGGTAATGTAATCAACAACTTATAGCCACACTAGGTTACATTTTCCTAACATCCCATAATTATAGGGAACGGCCATTTTCTCGCAAACAAGAATTCAGAAAAATGTTTGATCTCGATTTTTGTGTTTTGGGAACTAATATGAACTAATAGAAACAAAGAAAGTTCAAACATTCAACAAAAACTTTTCCCTGCACATCTGGGTTAATACATATCACCCAACTGAAATTATTCAAATTACAGAGGGCATAATTTTTTAAATTGTGATGATGTTTACACTTAAACTGCTCGGAATGTTGTGTTGAGGATTAGTTCCCTGTCGCATAACACCGTCCAAATGCCCTCCAGACCCACCTGTGGTGGAAAGGATGGTTTGGGTTGGTTCAGGCATCCACCCGAATCGTTTAATGCCTGTGGGCGCCAAATTCTAGGCTGCCAGGGACTCTCTAATTACACTACTGTAACGCTCGAGTTGTGAGGGGCTGGGTTGGAGAGTTTCTCACCCTTGGAGGAATGCAGGTGTTCAAATGTCTGCTGTCTTTAGGGAAAAATCTGCAGCTGAAAGGTGCAGTAGTGTTGAGAGTTGCTTGTCCACCTCAATAAAACTACCTTACCCAAATCCCGTAGTCTACACGTGCCCCAAAAAAGTGGAATGGTGGAGGAGTAAACAAAATGCAATGAAAAATCTTCGTTAAGATAATCTGGATGTTAGAATTTATAATTATCAATCGTAACAATAGAGCTAGGATGGCACCGAAGTTAAAGTTAATTTGACAGTTAACAACTGAAGCAAAATGATTACACTTTGGACAGTGAATTTCTGTTGGGGCTGGTAATAATTGCTGTCACAATTTTAATTTGTTACGTAGCAGGACATTAATTTTAATGATGAATGTGAGGGGCCACACAAACCCAAAGACTGCATTGGCATTAATTACAAAAAATTTGGCACTGAATTTAAAATGTTTATATCTTGTGTAAGTTTTCAGAAATTGCTACAATTTGCAGAACTACATTTAAAATTGTTATTTATTGGTAAATTAAAATGTGATGACATTGTGTATTTAGACCTCAGTCCAATGTGCTACAATAAAAAATTTCAATTCAATTAATGTGAAATGGCTTTAAATATCCCTTCATTCAAAAATGTGCAGATAAAAAATAGAAGTCATGGAAAACGTTTTAAAATTCTGTGACACATTTTTGTGATTAATTTCAATGCAGTCTTTGGGTTTGTGTGGCCCCTCAGATTCATCATTAAAATTAATGTCCTGTTACATAACAAATTAACGTAGTGACAGCAATTATTATCAGACCCCACAGAAATTCACTGTCCAAAGTGTAATCATATTTGTTTCAGTTGTTAACTGTCAAATTAACTTTAACTTTGGTGTCATCCTAGCTCCATTGCTACGATCAATACTTATCAATTCAAAAGTCCAGATAATCTTAACAGAGATTATTTATCACATTTTGTTTACTACCCCACCCCTCCACTTTTTTGGGGCGTGCATAGACTACGGGATTTGGGTAAGGTAGTGTAGCCTACTGCATTAGTCTAATAGAGTTGGACATGCAAGTCAAGATCAACTGCTTGGATACCACTTTTTTTTTAACGGTGGCAGATTTGAATGTGGACAGTACTGTATATGTTTAGCCTCTTTACG
Source organism: Catajapyx aquilonaris (assembly GCA_000934665.2). NCBI lineage: Eukaryota > Metazoa > Arthropoda > Diplura > Dicellurata > Japygidae > Catajapyx > Catajapyx aquilonaris. The sequence continues at coordinate 11,677 of KZ539556.1, read as the reverse complement.
ATGACTACTACCTGTTAAACTAGGCTGGAATCAATATGGTACAGTTCAGTACTACTTATTTTCAGCTCTACACCATGACACCTGGTGTGTTAGGCCTATTCTCTATGTTGTGTGAGAAAAAAATTATCACAATATCACAACACACTATCATGTGACTATGCCTCACTGTTGGAATCAAAACTATCATCATCTGAGAAGGTGTCCTCATTTTGCAGAAGCACTGCATCAGGTAGAGTTATAACTGGCTGGAAAGTTATAGTATGCTGCAACATGTTTGGAATATGTCTTTTCTGTTTCCACCAGTGAAGCATTGTCATTACAACAATGAAGACAAAAAGTGCAGCAGTGATTGAATAAACAATGATTATGTGCAACAAATAGTTAGGTACTACATACACCTGCAGGTGACTGCGACTGGAAAGTGTTAGGTTTCCCCCACCACAGCATGGCAATATCAAGTAACAAGTGTAGTTGCCAGAATATAATGAAGTCAAGTTGGGAAGTGTCAGAATAGATTCTGTCATGTTGTGATCTATGTGATACGTCATATTTGCAATTGTCTGATTGCTGAGAGAATAGGTAGAACCATCTCTTCCCTGGAACAGCCACTTCACATTTTCAGCAAAATTAGTGATATTTGCACTCTTTGTTGTCAAGGGGCATCTGAGAATTATCAAGTCCCTCTCAGGTAACAGTTCATTTGCTGGGTGAATATTAAGTGCAATCCAGTCAATTGTGCAAGTCATGATGCAAGGTACATCAGTTGGAATTGGTGATGGTAAATTGGATGTAGGAGGCACTGTTGATGTGGGTTTTGTCATGATAGTGGTATCAACAGTGGTGGCCTCCATTGTTGTGCCAAGGAAATGAGTTGTTTCTGCTACAGTGGTGGTTGTAACCTTGAGTTAATGAGATGAGGTGCATAATTATTGTCACAGTTAGAGGACATATTTTTTAAAAAGATGCATGAATATAATGTGAAATTTGTTCTCACCTTGAATTTCATTGTAGTTGGTGGCTTAGGAGTAGCTTCAGTCACATTAGGGGTTATTTCAGTCACTGGGTTGTCTGAATGCTCAATGGTTGTAGTGGGCACATTAGGTTCATTTTCTTCAGGAAGTGACCAGTCACTTGAGTTCATAGGATCCAAAAAGTACATGTCATTGTCACTTAGAATTTTCACCATTGGTTCTAGGATGTCATCCCCATCATCACTGTCATCACCAGAGCCCCACTCATTTGCCAAGCCCAATGTGAAAATACAGGCAATGCACAGCAATAATTTGATGGCCATTGTTCCTTGTGGATATAGAATGCGTTGTCTGTGCAGGAATGGATTTTTGTGACAACAGTATCTTATCTGTAAGATAGGAGCAAACACTCCTAACTTGCTGTTACAAGATAAATGTGCACAGGGGAGCTGGTTGGTGTATGTGTACTACACTCTATGGATGACAACGGTTTGAGTGCTATAATGCATTTTTTAAAACCCTTCCTCAATTTGCTGTTGTTTTCTTGTACTTGTATTGAGGATAAAACATTACACACTGTCACTGAGGCTCAGGGTCCAAATGACTATATAGCTGGGTCAAAAATGAGAAAGTGTGCCAACACTGCTATGTGCATATAAATATTGAATGCATACGTTCACCTTGTGTAAGGCTAGGTGTAAGAGTCTAGTCTAGTCTATTTAACATACAAGGGTTGGATTTTAAAGAGTGGCAACCCTGTTCCCCTTGCACAAGAAAACAGGGTTGTGGCTTCTGCGCAAGAAGGGAGATCCAGACAGAGGTGGGGCTTGTTCATGCCAAGTTTGAACCCTTTTGTGCTACTGGTGACGGTGACAGGGTAGTTCAAAGGGACCGCATCCTCGTGCACAGCCCTAAGCCATGCCGTCGAAGTTAGAACAGAGCTTTTGGTTGAAGATCGAGGTGGCGACGAGATGCCATGACAATGCCCAGTACTACCACGACTTGGAACACCATAATTATGAGACCAGCTATACGACACAAGTGACCGAATTTCCTGAACACCAGCCCCATGACCAGCCCTACCACATTGCCATGTCGCAGCTGCAGTGACAGAATTATTGCTTTGTTGGCAATGGGAAACACTGCAGCACCCTCCCTACTCTCCAGACATGACCCCTTGCAATTTTGATTATTTTGTTCACAAAAATGAAGGAACAAGTGCGAGAACCGTACCCAGAGAATTGAAGCTTTAGGGCGGGTGATTGCAGATACCAACAAACATCACTCTGCTGACGGCATCCAATGCCTCTCACATGTCTGGAAAAGGGTCATGGAGTGAGTGGACGACTATATTGAAGGAATGTTTATAACAAATTTGTTAATTACAGCTTTCTTTTGAATCTATCAGTGTTGCCACTATTTAAAATCCAACCCTCATATTTTCTTATTTGGGTGTTTATATTACTAAAGGACCTCTTCTGTTGCATTCTGCAGTGGACGGTGTCCTCCGTCATTATGTGCTTCACCGGCTTGTATTTCAGACTTGCGATCTCCTTCAACAATCGAAACTGCTCGCAAACTGCCTGCTCCTCCATTGCTGTCCACTGCAGTACACTGCAACTCACTTGTAGCAAGAGCTTGCTTGTAGTGCTAGAAAGGCTGCCTCATAATCTTGAGCGTCCCGTGTCCCATGTTGGGAGGAGCGGGCCAGGACGTGCGTGAATTTGGCTCACCAACTACCTCGGATCGAATTGAAATCAATGGACTATGTAGTATAATAATAATCGGGTTAGTGCACCGCCCTAATTGGGCATCTGGCACGGTACCTTTATTTGCTTAAGATGTACTGTACAAGCTTTTACAAGTGGTCCTTTTCCGTAACGCCCGGGTACCGCGAGCGAAGGGGGAATGAATAGGAGGGGATGTGCAGAGTGCAAGTGCAATGTCGTTGCTTGGTCATTTTGTGAACTCCCCCGGGTGGCTTAGTCTGTCGGAAATTGCCACCCGAAATGAAGCCAGAGATGGCCCAACTCTGCACGGATAAAGGTGGGAACCCCGGGTGGGGATTGAACCCGGGACCTTAATATCCGTGGGCGCGCGCGTTACCGCGGCGCCACTTCATCTCCCCAATGGACTATGTAGTACGCTCAATGGACTCTTCGGGAATTTTTACCCCGTTCCTTGGACCCTACTCTTATAGTTTCAGAGATATTTAGTTTCAAAAAATGGTGAGCCAACTTCACGCATCTCACCACCTATATCCGATCCAGCTCAAATTAATGGAATTCATAGTACTCTCAATTTATTATTATTAATTTATTAATTTATTTTTTATTAATTATGTTGTTAATGTTGAATGAATGGGCTGTTGGGCCTTATGGGCATGGTCGGTCCAATAAATTCCGAATAAGTACTCTCAATGGACTCATTGGGGATTTTTACCCCGCTCATTGGACTCCTCTAGTTTCAGAGATATAAATGTTCAAAGTTTTCCCGCCAAAACATTTCAACTGCGATTGTGCGCACACCATTCGACGTGGGCGTCTGAAATTAATGGACTATGTACTACGTCCCGAGGACTACCAGGTCCATACGTTTCGTTCATTGGACTCGCATAGTTTCAGAAATATTCGGGTTCAAAAAAGTGGCCGAAACTGTACTTGAAAGTTGATTCACCACCCACGACGGATCGGAATGAATATATTATGCACACCTCTCTGGACCCTTCTAGTTTCAGAGATATTTGGCTTCAAAGGTTGTCCCAAAAAACATTTCAATTGCGATTGTAATTGCCCCATCTGACCTAGCCATCTGAAATTTACGGACCTGATAGTACTTATTGAGTAGTATCAGGCCCATAAGTGTCGTTCATTGGACTCGCATAGTTTCGGAAATGTTTGGTTTCAAAAAGGTGGCTGAAACCACATGCGGCGGATCAATGTGAAATTAATTGACTGTATACTACTCCTCTTGGACTATGGGACCATTATTTTTATCCCGTTCATTTGACCCTTCTAGATTCAGAGATATTTGGTTTCAAAGGTTGCCAAAGAAAATTTTCAACTGCGATTGTACTGTACGCGCACCATTTGCCCTAGTACTCTGAAATTAACGGACCTGATAGTACTTCCCGAGTAGTATCAGGCTCATAAAGTGTAGTTCATTGGACTCGCATAGTTTCAGGAATATTAGGTCTCTGAATGGTGGCAGAAACCACATACGGCGGATCGATGTCAAATCAATGGACTGCATACGTACTACTCCTCTTGGACTATTGGGACCTTTTTATCCCGTTCGTTGGACCCTCATAGTTTCAGAGATATTTGTTCAAAGCAGCCCACGGACACTTATACTACGTTCTGGCGTTATCAGCTGCCGAGGCATTTTGCACCGGGCGCTCACCTGAGAGCGCCAGGAGTCATTTCGGGGGCCACGACATAGTGGCGACCCTACCGGACTACGGCTGAACTTTATAGGTACGAATAAGGGAGCCCAACATGGCCGCCGTTGGGCCCCCCAATGTAGCCCTCTCCTTTCGTACCTATAAAGTTCGGCCTTAGTCCGGTAGGGTCGCCACTATGTTCGTGGCCCCCGAAATGACTCCTGGCATCCTGGCCTTGCTCCTGGCGCTCTCAGGTGAGCGCCCGGTGCAAAACGCCCCGGCAGGGGGTGGGTGGGAGTGACCAGACCTTACTTATATGACCGTGGTTCAAAGCTTTCCATCCACACCCCATTTGACGTAGCCGTCTGAAATTATTTATGAACCTGGCAGTAGTTGCCTTGGGACGACTACCAGGTCGATAATTCTCGCGCTCATTGGACGCGCATATACGAGGGTGGTTCAGTAAATAACCTTGCTTACGAGTTGATTTACAAATTTGTACTGTACGTTATGTGAACCATTCTTGCTGTAGATGGCACGGCCATTCGTGTAGTAGGTATGGAGTGTTTCAGATCCACCATGTGACACTAGGTAGTCAAGTGACAGCTATTTGAAGATGGCGGCCCCACTGGAGGTGTGCACTTCCTAGAATCCCTTTCGCCTAACCTTGCACGTACAGGTTCCGATCCATTTTGACCCTCTCTGGTGGGGCAGTCTGATACTGACCCTTCTCCCATACATATGAGCTATCTCTTCACTCTTCCTATCCTTCCACGTCCTCCCTCGCCCATACCCTGCCATACTACAGCAGTCGCTCTCTCTCTCTCTCTCTCTCTCTCTCTCTCTCTCTCTCTCTCTCTCTCTCTCTCTCTCCTTCCCTCTCTCTC
>KZ539555.1:0-14412 GCA_000934665.2 Catajapyx aquilonaris | reverse complement strand
CCCCCCCCCCCCCCCCCACCACCCCATCCCAATCCAGGCACGCCATTGGCTGGGAGTGTTGGGAGGGTGGACTGCCAAGTTAACCCGCCGGGGACCGTATCCACATGCAGGGTGGCACGGTCGTGTAGTAGTTAGCGCCACAGCCTTCCGCCTCTTAAGGTCCCGAGTTTGATCCCTGGATCGGACAGAGGATACTTACATGGATAGAGTTTCGATGTGTTCTCTCCGAGGCCATGTGGGTTTTCTCAGGGCTCTTCCATTTCCTCCCACAATCAAAAATATATCACAGCATAGGCAATGATTAAAGTCTGTTAGTTAAAAGATGATCCCTTAAACGTGCAAGAGGTCCCATCAAGCGGTATCCATTATTATTATTATGATGATTATTATTATTATTATTGTTATTATTATTGTTGTTGTTGTTGTTGTTGTTGTCGTTGTTGTTGTTACTACTAGCAGGTACCTGGCGTTGCCCGAGTATGTTGGGGTGCTGGTAAAGGTAGGGGTACGTATAATTAAGGAAGTTTGTTTGTAAAATTTGCGTTCCATACACTCGAAACTCGATGTGCCTTTAAACAGGCCTTATAAGTATAGAGTCGGTATTTTTAGGCACAAATCACCCTCAAATGGGCACAAATTTTTTACTTTTTCGGGAGTATGGAGGATAATAAAAAGCTATAATAATTTTATAGACCTAAACCCTAAAGTAAAAATATAAGGTCACAAACCACAGCAAAAACCGAATAACAACGATAAACTGACAGGAATAACGAAAAGGCACAAAGTGCAAGCAAGTATCACTTGCTCTGGACTCGACTGCTTTAGCCAGTTTCCACGTGCACTATAGGTTGCCCAACATTTTCTAAATTTTCCTCAGTTTGGAACAATCAGAGGAAATATTTGGTATATGCGTCACAGACACATGATATGTAGTATTACTTCTGACTGATTTAGGTCCTTTCAGGAGCACAAAAATACTCCGCAAAAAAACCAAACATGCCTCTGAAGAAATAGGCCCAAAAGTCCCGAAATTACTTCAAAAAGTTCAAAGTTCAAAAATTATCCCATAGAAGGCCAAATAGGCATGAAAAGTCGCAAAAAGGCAGAATAGGCAAAATAGTTCCCAAAACCACGAAATAGGCCATTAGGCACTATAAAACCTACATTTTCCACATCCTGCACTTATGAAACAGATAGATCTCTTCACAAAACCATCCCAACTGTTCAGGAACTAAATAGGCATGTGCCTAAAAATCTGCTGCAGTTTCTTGCTGCCTCTGTTCAGCTTGTCTCGCTGCTTGGAGTTCCAGATGGGACAGGGGCTCTGCTGCGGTTTCTTGCTGCCTCTTTAGTCCTTTGACGTTTGGCAGCAGGTGATTGTTGTAATGTGTAACGCTTCTTCAGAGGCATCGAGAAACAGAAAAGGGACAGCCGATATCTCCGACAATGCAATTCTAATTTTTTGTTTCCTTGGCGATGCTTTTTGATATTGTTGGCGAGTGATGGCCCAAGGAAAGGCGGTATAGAGTGCCGTGGGAGTTACGATCATTTTCGGAAGCTGAAACATGCGCCATTAAATTCCTCGAAAAAAGTAACCCCCGATGAACTAGTTGAAGGCGGTGTAGGGGCATTCCCCTGGATTTCTATAGCGAAGCCACAAACAAATCCACAAACCCACAAACAAACTTATTTATAGATTATTGTTATTATTGTTATTATTATTATTATTATTATTATTATTATTATTATTATTATTATTATTATTATTATTATTATTATTATTATTATTATTATTATTATAATAACCGAAGCAGTTTGGAGTAGGGGATATGGTGTCCGACTGCTAATCGGGAGGTCCTGGGATCAAATCCCGGGGCCGGCAACTCTGACCGTGGTTTTCTGTGGTTTTCCACGGTCCTTCCAGGAAAATTCCGGTGTTGTTTCCGTAATTAATAGGCCACCGCCGCTTCCTTCCGTCCCTATCCTATCCCAAAAAGCGCAGTAAAATGAAAGCAAATAGTTCCAGGCAAAACAACAAACTTCCCCCCTAAAGAGCTGATAGGCTGATAACGGGGTATGAATTATTATTATTATTATGATTATTATTATGATTATGATTATGATTATTATAATTATTATGATTATGATTATGATTATTATGATTATTATTATTATTTTATTATTCTTATTCTTCTTCTTCTTCTTGGTGGTGGTGGTGTTATTATTATTACTATTATTATCATCCACTTGTATGCAGATCTGTACTCTACCATTATTGATAACAATAACAACAGTAGTAGTAGTAGTAGTGATGCCAATATCTCCACAGTCCACAGTGAAGAATGCATAGTGAATTCAGGGATAACTTCTATTACCATGGTACACATCCAGTACTACAAGGCCTCATTCCATTTTGAATTCATCACATTCCTGACTCCTCGTTGTCAAACTGGATGCACTCCCTAATTTTTTTACAGCTATTGTTCTCCAATGGGAACAGTTATCTAATAATTCATTCATGCTATTTGCTGTGCAGCAATGGGGATTTTGGTGGAAATATTAATATCTTATTGTAAGAGTAGAGTCTGGAAAGCTCCTCTGGTCTCCTGGAAAATGGACATGGTACTGCTGTGAACACTTGCTTTCTGCCTGAAAATCAGGCCCAGTAATGTTGTGGATAGGGCTTTCCATATGAAAACAGTGAAAAAAATTAGAACTGGCCTGTATTTTTCCATGGTCGCTGAACTCAGCTTGTGCAGGTTGCGCACACACAGATTTTGGTCAAAATTGCCTTAGTTGTTGTGAGCTCATTCCTTTTGGAAACAGCACTAGGATGTGCTGCTGACCAAAGCAGGATCAGTGCAGGGATCTAGTGAATAAATAGGAATTTTTTTCTAACTTTGCATTCATGTGACTGGCCCTTAATGGCTATGCAGGGTGTTCCAATTGAAATGTACTTAGTGGTTAGATTTTTAAAAATTCCTAAGCTGCTTATTTTGAAGCTGATACTTTAGAATAGGTGCTGTAATGGTTATCAAAAGTATTAGCTGCTAATGTTTGGTGGTGTGGATCTGCAAAAATCAGATCTAACCTTGTCATTCGATGCCAATGGTTCCAATGCACTATTCACTATTGGCAATTGCAGTTTACAGCTTGGATTCATTTCTGCCTCTTTTTGATGACTGTTAAAAAGTAACTACAGTATGTCAAAAGAATGTGCTGAAAAAATAAGCAGCTGAGATTAAAAAATTCCTAATCACTAAGGACGCAGCAACTGGAATAGGACCAAATAATGCTCCTGGACATCTCTCCAGGTATCTTATAGCTTGAAATGGATGGTGTTACATTTCTTGTGAGTAGAATCTGCCCAAGATGAAATATCATGATACAATATGCACAGACATGGTTAGGACATTTGCTTCTGCCATAAGGGAATTGCACACATAAAATTTGGATTTCTTGTGTGTGTGGGTGTGGGTGTTTATGTCTTCAATAAGGTGTGGGGACGTAGGTCTGGGTTTCTACTGAAGCTGTGGGGACTAGTCCGCATTGTGGGGACATTTCTCGGTCCCCACAGTGTTTCACACACACTGTGTACTATTAGTGGGGACATGTGTAAATTAGTGGGGACATGTCCCCACTATTTTCAGTTGTAGGGTTTCACAAAAGTCAATTTTTCTCAGCCTAGGTTAGTTAGGGTAGGGTAGGTTAGGTTAGTTTACACTCGCTTCGAAAAGTTGAATTTTCACGTCCCCACGCCTTAGTGAAGACAAGGCTATGTGTGTGTGTGACGACAAGGATAATCTGAGCCAAGAATTAAGGACTGCATTTTAGTCGCAAGGTTGATGATTATTCTAGCTTAGGTAGGCCTACCACAAATGTGTCCTTGACCGTTAGTAACAGGTCCCAGTGCACTATTTGTAGTTACTCTTTAGGCCTTGCAGATAAAGCACCATCAAAAGAAACGTGCAATGCAATTACATATTCCAGAAATGGAGATAGGATCACACATAAAACTCATTACGATGGAAACCCACTGCATCCTTTTATGTATTATGGGGCTCAAATTGTTTTGGCTACTTGATCCTGGTCTTGAAGCAACCCTTCAGCCCATATCCAGGGTGTGGGGCCTGTGCGAAGGGGTGCTTCAAGACCAGGATAAAGTGGCCAAAACAATTTGAGGCCCATAGTACCCATTAAGCACATCACCTGCAGAACCTGTGAAGCAACAACTGTTAATTTTGCCAGAGTCAATTGTCAAAGCCTATGATGGGAAAACTGGATATGGCTAAACTTTAAAAATCATGATGAACAACACCAAAATACATCATCATCACTTCGACCATCTTTGACAGGCTTTTTCACAAATTCAGCAAATAGGAAGCAGGTGGGAAATGAGTGACAGGGGATTGTGGGCAGAATTGCAGGATCATAGCAAGCCCATCTCCAAGGAAGCGCATTCTGATAAACAGTTGTGACCCCTTTTCTGCGAGCTCCTTACCAGCTTCCCATTCACCCAAAGTCCATTTGGTTTGACTTTTGAAATCTGGTCCTGCTCGGCCTTTGCCTGCTGAGAAAATACGGAATTTGTGAATTTCCGCAGAGTAGGTTCCACTTTCTAAATGGCGTTTTATGCCCTTCTTCCTATCTGTGGATTTGTGAAACATCATCTATAGTATCAGGACAAAAATGATATGTTAAAAGTATACTACATGCTTCATTATTGTCAAAAGAGTCACCCTTTTTATACAGTATATCTGTGTAAATAGATCAGTCTGCCTCTAAGGTTGCCCAGGCACAGTAGCTTTCCAGGGCTTGCTCCTTTGTCTCCACACATTCTCATTGTTTTCTGTTTGTGTTTTGCAATTGATTACTTGCTGGAGTAAGGAGATAAACAATGGTTTGGCTGTTTATATGGCTACATGTTGCTTGGTTCAAGGGATGGGAAATGGTAAAGCCAGCATAACGCTAGTGCCACCATGTTGACTGCTTAGACCTTGAAGAATGAGGCAAAGGGGAGGACTCCTTTTATTGTGAAAATTTGCAAGTGATTTACAGGATCATGTAGACTTGTTGATATTGATGGGGGAACGAAGACAAGGATATATGTTCTCCTTCATCAGACTCTGAATGAAAAGTATTTTTCTCAGAGAAAATCCTGCTCTCTACTAGAACAGGACTACATGGTTTGTAGATTGAAGGTGATGTCAGATTTTACCGTGACACACTTTGACTCCTCGAGAATCAAGTGACCGTAGAAGCATAACGTGGATATCACAGGATGGCCCAGAACTTACCACAGCTAAGAATTTCACTAGCGTTTATGTCCAAATTGACACTACATGATTTCTCTTGTTGTGCATGTACTGAGTTACAGTACTTATACCACTGGAAAATCTAAAGGGCTGCAGAAACATGGTGATAGTCATGCAACTAATGAAGCTATTTCATTCTGTCAGAATAATTTACATCCTTTATTTATTTATTTACAGTGTGTTCAAAGCATTTGCGTCCTTTTAGTTATTGCAAAGTTCGCTTGAAGTTGCTATTCTTGTGTAGCTTTTTGCACCCTGATTGAGGTGCCCAATTATTCCCAGGTGTGGTCAAATCTAGCAGCTGCTGTATAATTGGGCACCTGGATTGGAGAGCAAAAAGCTCGACGAAAAGAACAACTTCTGGTGAAATTTGCAATAACTATAAGGAGACACTCTTTGTATGGGTACAGAGGATTCACAGGCCATTGTCCTAACTACTACTAATTCCCATGCAAAATAACAACTGTAACAGATATTTATAAATTGTGGCCACTGATAAAGTTTCACAAAGAGCATGTTGACGTGCCAGTGGGAGAGGAATACTGCCTGAAAAATGCTGGAAAAATAACTAGGTTTCAGTATATGTATATTACCTCAGAATGTGCCTTATTATTACAACTATATGGATGCCATGGTGGTTAGTGCCACAGCCTTCCACCCATGATTTTCCCCTAATAGACCACAAGCCTCTCATCAATTAGCCTATTACAGTAGACTCCAATTTATAAGACCCTTCGATATAGCCAACTCGAAAGGCTGGTCGTGGCATACTAGCATATATGGCCTGTGTATTTGGATAGAGGAAACCTTGGTTATAGGAGGCAGATTTCTGTTGTCCATTTCAGTCTGTTATATGCGGAGTCGACTGAATTTATTTATTTCTTGCCTTTTTTTAAAAAAAAGTTACTCCATTGGAGAGAATGGAGCTCTTTTAGGGGGGTGGTGAACCACCGTAAACTTGCATTTTCTTATTTTTTATTCAGCACCGGTGCAAGGACAAAAGGACATGGGATAGGGATGCTGATTTTTGGGAAGGGGACATGGGTGCAATGGCAGTAAACAGGTCATGTGCAGTCCCCCAGGAGGTTAGATTGCCAGACACCTCCAAGGTGCAGGTCAGAGACCACCTGATGTAGGTGAAAGGGAGCTCCCAGGACGGGATCGAACCTGGGATCTTTCACTCAGCAAGCCGAGATGTTACCATCTCGGCCACCACACTTCCCGTTTAATTCTTGACTTATTATCACTATATTGCCGCAGAAATAGCAACATGCCACTAAAAAGGGGTGACGAGATTTTAGAAAGTCTGCATCTGGTGGCTATACCAGCATATTGGTATAATGCAGGGCATGCCGTATAGAGCGGGAGTTTTATGTACATTTTATATTAAAAATGTAGGGGGAGGAGGTCCCCCTAAAGGGCCATGTGGGCCCAGCATGGGGTAAAATAAATAAATTAATTAATTTAAAAAATATTCAAAAAATCAAAGTAAAACTTCACTGCCACCAGAAATTTTTGGCAGGCAAGTGCCTAGGAGTGTCAAGAATTGAAAGACTTGGCCTGGCAGCAAGTGTGCTGAACATAAGCTTACAAAATCTAGTACCATGATTTGAAAAGTGCTTATATCGTCATGGTGATTACTTGCAGTAATAGCTCAAGATACAGGGCGGGGCAAAAGTCAGGGCGGATAGAAACTACGCAGCATGGCGTAAATAACGAATGATTATCTTTAAAAAACATTACACTGCACAGAGAAAGATATACCATTTATGGCTCAAGGTCCAAAAAAGTCACTGCTTGAAAACAACACCAGATAGATGTCCACCTTTGCAGGCAACACATATTCCGCCAAGCGCTGGACGAAACCCTTCACAACGCTCTCCAACATGTCCAGGGGAATGTTTCTCACGGCGTGTCTTATCTGATCCTTAAGCTCAGCCAATGACTGAGGACGTGTGGCGAACACTAAATTCTTCAGGTACCCCCACAAGAAGTCGGGGTTGGTCAATTGCGGCAGCCATGGAATGTCCCCAAATCTCAAAATGACCTGCCCGGGACACACCTGTCGCAAGACAGCCATGGACTGATGGGCTGTATGAGATGTTGCCCCATCTGGTTGGAACCATATCTGCTCTCGATTGGCCATCTCAGGAAGGAAGAACTCTTGCAACATCTGGACGTAGCGATCTCCATTCACGGTGACAGCACGACCGCGAGCGTCCTCAAAGAAATACGAAGCTGTAATTTCAGATCAAGAAGAGACTTTTTTGGACCTTGATCCATAAATGGCATATCTTTCTCGGTGTAGTGTAATTTAAAAAATATATAATCATTTGTTACTTACGCCATGCTGAGTCGTTTTTATCTGCTCATGACTTTTGCCCCACCTTGTACAACTACAGTCATATCCCAAATGGAAAAATGTTTCAACCTGTCCTGCCTAAAGGCTGGTATCCACTGCTCAATATCAAGGGGTTTCAACTGGTTCAACCCCTTGAATTCAATGGGTTGAATCAAGTAAGGCCATGCTCTACTTGGTTCAGGCCCCTCAAAGGGTTGATTCAAGGGGTTGAACGGGTTGAAACCCCTTGATATTGAGCAGTGGATACCACCCTAAGATAGGCCCTTGACCCTTTCTGTACATGTTTTCACTTCCAAGAAATTACTCCTACTTGAACGGACCCCCCGTCGTTCGTAGGAAAGGTGATCAATTTACTGGCCCACTACTGGGAAAGGATGGAAACTATCAGCCACATTTCCTTTATGTCATTCTTGGTTCTACATTGGGACTTCTCAGAGGTCTTGGTGCGGATAGTCGCTGGTTTTCCAAGTGATCAGTTCTTGTGTGGTGTGAGTCGAAAGGGTAGTTTGGGGCACCCGTGAAGAATAGGAAGAAAGTGGACGCAGAGGACAGGATCAAAAAGAATAATTACCGAAGCTATCAGTCACAAGACCATTGGAAGCCTGCTTGAAAATTGTCACAACTTCGCGCACACCAGATTTCGCGAAGTTGGTTGCAGACGAAAAGTTCAACTTTTCTCACTGAAGTCTTACGTGAAGTTGTTGACTTGTTGTTGTGGTTTTTTTGGGGGGGAGGGAGGGGGGGGGGCTTCATTGGCCTCGGAAAGATAAATCCTGGAACTTGTAATATACTAGTTGAATAGCCCTGGTGTAAGAGGATAAAAATAAGAATTACGTAGGAAGATTGTGCTGACAATCCAGTGAACCACTTTCCAAGTTGCCTGTCGTACTGTATGCTAATAATCTTGCTACTGACTTTTATGTCAAGAAATATGGTAGACTGTGTGGTAGAAAGTAACAATAGTATGGCTTCCAATAATCTCCGAATCGCATAAGTGTGAACCTTTATTGGATGTCCATACGCCGAAAGTAGTGCCCACCATGCCGGGCCCTACCACTTCTCACAACAAAATGTGCAGTTTGTGAGCGCTGCAGCTACCGCATGGGCTGCCCATGATAATTAGGCATTCAAATTACATGAACCAGCACTGTTTCTTCGAGAAAGCCAGTGATACCGAGGACTAATTTTGCGGCGGCTCACCCCCTCGGGCGTATGTATACCCAAAAAGGTTCAGACTTATGCGAATCAGAGAGTATTAGGAGAACATTCAGTAGTTGCCTATTTGTGCTTACATCTTGCTCAATTTGCATTGGACCTTGGTTGAGTGCATGCACACTAGTACTCAGACCCATCCCCACGTGCACTCCCACCCTTTCTGGCAAAGTGCTGTGAACCTGAGCTTGTTATATCACAGCTTGAACTGTCAGTATACCGAGAGTGCTCGAATGCTGAAGTCACATATATGCGCTGATGATTGTTTTGTTGACTCTTAAAATGCTAGATCCTATAATTCTTAGCAGAAAATATTGAACTTAATTTACATTTCTTGATTTTGCAAAAGGGAAAGTCAGGAGCTGATAATTAAGGTAGTTCAGGATGGACTTGCATGATGACTCATGTTTGCATTCCAAGCAAGCACCACCTAAATGAGATAAAAGTTTAGCAATATGCCTCATTGATTTATTCATATGGAATCGAAGATAGGCTTTGCACCAATCGTCCAATCCAGAGTATTGCTATGCCATAATTTACAGTGGCCTTTTCAGAGGTGTACTTGGGAGGTCAGCCAAGGTTAGTGACAGCTTGTGTTTTCTCTGCCCAGGAATATTGCATAATCAGGGTTCAGGACACAGAACCAGTTTTGAATGTATAGCTTGGAGTTCAAGGTCTGTACCCAACGAGTTTGAAATCATGTTTCTTTAAAGTAAATGGTACTGAATTCTGGCATGGCAGGTTGTAGCATCACAACAGATATTTTATGCAGAAAGGAAACAGTCAAGACGGCACCTTCTTCCACTATCTCGTGAACCAGACTAACTCCTGCCTGATACCCTTTTTAATATTCCACATGGAATATTTTTGCACTGAACAAAATTAAGGGATGTCAGCTTTTGATGGTTGAGAGGGACTGGCTTTGTACCCATGACCTTGTGTCTTCATGAATCACAAGCTCATTTGAAGACGATGGAGAGCGATACCCTTTCATTACAAGCTGTGATAACAACAAGCAGTCTCATTGAAATTGACTGTCATTCGAGTTAATTTTGATTTTGTAAAACTGTCTTTGCTGTATTTTTATAATGATATGGGAGACCTTTATGATGGCTTTTGTTTGTCTCATTTCCTCTCAATTAATTAGTTCTGAATTGATGTGACTGCTATGCCGTCATGGGTGCCCAGAACGTTACCCCCATCAGATGTGGAGGTGTTGGAAATATGCGGTTGGAAATAAGAAGGAATTGTAATTTTCTGTAACCTTATTGTTAGATATAAATACAGCTATACTTACTAGAATGCTACATGCTAATTATTATTTGGAGGACAGCTGCCTTAAAATTCAATGCTTGACTGTGCTATCTTCATCCCAATAACATGAAACTGATGTAGATATTGCAGGGTAAAAAACCGTGATTAAGGTTAAGTGCATTATGGCACTGTGATAAGAAACTTATTGCCATTTTTGCTAGCATTTCTTCCACCATATTATTCCACACATAGCAGCCTCACAGCCAAGGGTGTCTGGTTTTCAGAAATATATCTCAGATGGATTGTGGGCATTCTGGTTTAGGAAAAGGATATTTAGTATACACTGGGTCTGTTGTGCACCTTTCCATCAGGAAACCTCCATCAAAAGAATAGAAAACCAGTGTAGGACAAGCAACTGCCAAAGTGCAATGAGGCTAAGGAATTGGAGATTTAGATCACACGTGGTAAAGGAAGGTGTTTCACCTGCTCACATGTGATCAGCATGAAGGTTGGATGCTTTGTCCCAGCAGAATCCAGAAAGAAAGGGTCAAGAAGAGTGGTGCCATGAGATGGGGGCATTTTATTAGACCTAGTGGCATCTAGTTTTTACTGGGATTTTAATACTAGAACGTTATGAAGGATCTTCTAAATCAAAGCTTGGTGTAAACATTTAGGTTCGCTGTTGAATTCATATTATCACATTTCACAGTGTGGCCAAACGCTTGAATGCTTGGACAATGGTATTTGTCAAGATGGGGTTATGACTTTCCTCCTATTTTTAAGACAGAAAGTAGCGAATTTCACTTCGAATGACACATCAAACGAACAACTAGATTCCCCAGTTATAGATTCACTTTGTTTTAAGTGCACATAATTGCACCTTTTGTTGGGGCAGCATGCTGCTACCCTGACAAATGTGGCATTATGTGGAATTGAAACGAAGTGAGTCAATAACTGGGGAGTCAAGTCTTTTGTTTAGTGTGGGATTTGAAGTGAAATATTGTGAAGTCCGTTACTTTTCGTCTTTGAAATCAAATCACTGATGTGACAAATATGCGTGATGGAGGCCTCAACAAAGGAGTGCCTGGCACCGACATTTCAAGGTCACATTCAAATTGCTACATGAGAGTAAGTAGTACATAGCCAGAGGTATTTTATGCACATCTTAAAATCCGGATGAGCCTGAATTTGGAAATGCAGTGACCTTTCTTCCATAACCATTCGAAGCTGACTGAATAGACACAAAAAGGTGGCAGGTGAACACTTGACTTGAGTACCTGCCTGGTATGAAACCCATCTCAATTGAACCTACCAAAGCAATTTTTATTATTGTTCAGACATTAATAATGGATACCCCATGATAAGCCTCCTTGGGCTTCTTAGGGGATCATCTTTTAATTGACCGACTTTTATCATTGCCTTTGATGTGATAGATTTTGATTGCGGGAGGAAACGAGAGAACCCTGAGAAAACCCACGCGAATACGGAGAGAACCCATCGAAACTCTATCCACATAAGTATCCTCTGTCCGATCCGGGGATCGAACTCCGGAGCTTAGAGGTGGAAGGCTGTGGCGCTAACCACTCTGCCACCGTGCCGCCCACTTTGTTCAGACATTACTTTCCTACATTAGAGCAGATTTGACACGACTTGGCCAATTTGGTTTTTCCATTTCATTGCTGTATTTTTATAATGATATGCATGATTTAGTATGGACATTTTATGTCTTGTGGTGTGATCTGGCTAGTAGTGATCATTTTCTTCTCTTACAGCCCATGCAGGAAGAAAGCCAAGGAGGATGGTGACTCGGACAAACGGATATCTCGTCATGTGTAAGTGATTACATTTTCTATTTTAAAAACCAGCGTGATCGTGATTTGCTTATATGACACTTTCATGCATTTTAGGGACTTCCACTTCGAGGAAAAGATCAACGGGTTACCTGGCCTCAACGTAGAGGAATTCTGGGATAAGAAGAAGAGGGTACGGAAGAGGACTTCCGTAGATAAGATACCACATGGTATGGATTTTTACTGACCACAGAATAATTTAAATTTTGTGGGAGTCAGTTCTGAGTATGCAGTTGCTAACATTTGATGTTTCATATTTTCAAACTGCAGATAACCAGGGGCTCATGGTATCATTCCAACAAATTTAATTCCACCCATGACTGTATGATCCTTATGATTATATAGGAAAAATCAATATGACACCTTTTTAAGGTCAAACTAGAAAAGCCCTCGCTTCGCTCAAATTTTTCTAGGGCGCAGGCCTACAAAGCCGCTCGCTTCACTTGCTTGTTTCTACGCCTGTGCCCTGTGATGGTGGGGCGCAGTAGCAAAAATACGGTAATGCAGATGGCTCTGCAGCTCTAGCTGTCGAAATGAGCCTACCGATTGTTTGGGTAACAATATGTTGTGCATTGGGTGGTTGGTAATAAGGTACTCGGATTGTGAACAAACTGGTGTGTTGTACTATTGGATCCGAGCTACAGAACAGACCAACTGCTCAGTCTGGTTCCTACATAACAAGACCAGGGTCACCTACATGAGTGCCTCCCCCACCTAGACAGGGTATTGTCTCTCCGCCATATTGGATCTAAATCACATAGGAGCTACATGCAGTGAAAAAAAACAATTGAAAAAAACAAAAACCAATCGTTTGCCGATTCCCTATCCTGCAGCATGGGGCGGCCATATTGGATCTAGATTGCATAAGGACTACGTGAAGACAATACCCTGGTTAGGGTGGGGGAGGCAACCATGTAGGGGACCCTGAACAAGACAACAACTACCTCCGTTGCCTGGCAACTGGTCGCATATGGCAGGATATAATAATAATAATAATAATAATAATAATAATAATAATAATAATATTTTATTATATGGCAGGATATAACAAATAGAAGGCATTTCAAGAACAGTAGAGTATAAGAGAACGGTCCACTAGACAAGGAAACTGTGACCGACCTGGACCGACCCGTTTAGTTCGGATAGGAGCTACCGCAGCGCTGGCGTCGCATAAAACAAAAGACAGGGCAGGGCCGCAGGGGGGAGTAGTGACATCATTACCGTAGTTACCTTGCTCAATACGGTAATTTTTATTTATAAATGGGGGGTTTCTCGTTCCTTTTATATTGATCGACCCCAACAATTTATTAATAAAAGCAACACCAGGTTTTACATTTTCCTTTCATCCATATCGACAAAATGACAGCTGTGGGCATTTCTTCTTGGCATTGTGGCAGCCCGGTACAGTACAACACAAGACATTCCTTTGATGCCTAGAAACCGCTACAAAAGCAACGGTGTCTAGGCATATAGCAAGATAGACTGATGATTCAGCTCCGTGGATTCAGTAAAAGCACCTAAAGCACCGGTAGCGGACCGATGTGACCGGAATCTTGCCGGAAATCGGAATCCTTCCTAAATTCTCCGGTCCGTCGACCCTGTTCGAACTTCGTTCGAACAGGTTCCTGGAATCTTGATGGTTCGCATCCCGCCAGTCCTTGGACCAGTCCAAGCACTGGTTATGATTGGTATCGTAGTAATAAAAACCACGTCCAGTTTGAAGTATACATTAACAACAGGTAAAAATTATGCACATTAATATTTTAAAAAATTTTAATTTTAATTTTATTATGTCGACGACAGTGCTGCGTCCGCTCCCATCGGAAGCTCTATGGCTCTATGCTCCTTCCCGGGCCACTTCAAGGGCCCCGGCACAAGTTGTCAATAGGGAATTCACATTGAGTGGGACCTTCTACTACTCTTGCCTTCTTGGGCATTTGTTGCCCCCTCTCCAACAATCCCATCCCATTGCCATGATGCCTTCCCCCACTTCCCGCCCTACGTTCGAACCTAATAGACTCGCATTTAGCCCCGCATCTCTCCCACAACAATCATGGCCCATGGCTACGACCACAAAAAACTTGTGCATGGAGCATAGCAGGATTGGACATGTCTACACTTAATCCGTGGCCGTGTGGCCTCAATTGAACAGAAATTGCATCGAAAAATAGTAGATGATCTGGCGCAGGGCACCTATTCGCCTTCTTCCCATTTTCGGTCTATAAATAACCTTTACGGCTAGTTGAAGTAGAGGAAAATGGAGTTTCCGGAAAGTCCATTTGAATAACATGACGGAGAAATCAGACGCTCTTCTGTGGCCGTATAGGCCTCGTGCATATTCGAATTTTCTGACACGCAGCGCCCCTACCGGCCGGGCGCTGCATCTAACAGTGGGAGCTGGGGGCCTGGGGCCGCTGGC
>JYFJ02006548.1:0-19029 GCA_000934665.2 Catajapyx aquilonaris | reverse complement strand
ATCCAGCGCCTGGTGAAGCAGCTGCGAGAGCACGGGTCATTCCTCCCGGGGCTCCGTGCCGAAGGACCTCATCGTCGCCCTGTGAGGAACGAAGATCTTGAAGTGGTAGTCTGGGTTGATTGCCTCATGTCCTTGATCATTGCATGGCCCGACACTCGGTTGCATACCAAAAGAGGCATGACTCAGTAGTGGAGAGGGTCAAGCGAGCGGCTTCGGCTAAGTTCACTGTCAAAAGATGTAACCCGCAGGTCTTCCCTGGCTGCTCGCTGCGCCCCGACCTTCTTCTGACCCAAGGAGCTGATACTGCCATCATCGTCGATGTGACGACCCCCTTTGACAACAGACCGGAATCTCTTCAAGCGGCTC
The DNA here is from genome assembly GCA_000934665.2 of Catajapyx aquilonaris. Lineage (NCBI taxonomy): Eukaryota > Metazoa > Arthropoda > Diplura > Dicellurata > Japygidae > Catajapyx > Catajapyx aquilonaris. Next base: position 18,663 of record JYFJ02006548.1, on the reverse strand, counting down.
GGCAACTCAAACTCGACAAATACGCACCGCTGGCCCTGCTGCTCAGCTCCAGGTACCGGAGGGTGATGGTTGAAGCGGTCCCCTCCTTGCCACTCCTTGCATAAGTGGCTGCCTACCCTCATACTGATATTATATGCAGAACAAAAGGGACAAACTTGAGGGTTATGTCTATATGTTAAGTATGCATGTTTGTATATTTTCAGTATATTCAGACCTCAGTGGCCATGTAAGTCATGTCAGAGAAATAAAAACATGCTAATGTGTATGCATTAATCCGTAGTAATTAATTTCATTGGTTTGTTGTAACCTTAATTCTGGACGTAGCCTCTAAAATGCACCTTTATAAAAGGCCTCGAGAGGAGAGGCTACAAGGTACCTTGTATTTTATAGGTTTCATGTACCTTCTAAAGTTGAGGTTTAAAAACATGCACTTTTTAAACCTCTATTTAGAGGCATTTAGACGTTTCATGACTTAAGAGTGTAGCATCCGACGTGCAAAGACAAGAAAAGGATCATCTCTGCCAGCCGAAAAAAAGAAGGATTTGATATCTATGAAGTGGATGCCACTCGTTGACAGTACCTGCTTATTTTTCAACTAAGTTAGAGCTTCATTATAAGAGAATGAAAGTAAATGAAAAATCATGTCCAGAGGCGTGCATTATTTTGTTAATGTGTGAGTATTTTCTTGAGGATTATTCCTTCACATAAATATGATGAGAAAATGAGCAATAAACGGGAAAATATAATGAATATAATTGAAGCTAGGAGAATAGAAAGGGCCTAAGTCCACAATTTGGTGAAATTCGTTTCATTGCATGAAAACGTAGATGAACCCTCCCGCCATCTCAGGGCGTGTGAGACAGACCGAAGTCCATACTACATTCATGATGAAAAAAGCCGTGAAAATTCCAAGGCGTAACAGAAGGACCTTAGTCCTGGACTTCGGCCCTTTTGCTGATGCTCACAAAAGTCGTCGGTAGATGTCGCTGTGGCGCCGCGATGGTTAAACACAGGGGGGGAAGGGGCCCCCGCAGTCTTTTGGTGTGGTGGACTGGTGCCTGGTGGATCATACAAGGTCAAGGTGACGATGTTTGCCACACTTGTGGCTGTGGGTGAGGCGGAAGCTGAGGGCCAGGATGAATCCGAGAACGAGAAGAACAGTGTTGGCGATGGCGATGGGAACCCTTGGCCCCACCTAGCAGAGTACTTCGTGTTCGTCTCCAGGGACACAAAGAACAACAATGTTCTCAATTTTCGGTGCGCCTTATGCAAGCCTAAGGATGTTATCATAAAAGGACAGGCAGGGAGTCTTTACAACTTAAAATCATATGTCCTAAGGAAGTTAGCTGATCAGCTGTTAGAGAAGCTGATTTTTTCGGTTAGCTGTGCCCACCTTTGCCAGAAACAGTACGCTATCTCCACATCTTTTCCGATGCATGCCCTGGCCAAAATCTTAATTCGGCTGTTATTCAGTTCCTCTTTTCTATGGTGAAGCTTGGGCGCTTTGATAGGATTGTACAACACTTCCCAATACCAGGGCACAGTCTATTGATCGGCACTTTGCCTCCATTGAAAGAATGAAAGGGCAGGCGGAAAAAAAATCGAAACTCACAAGGACTGGGAAAATATGGTAGAACGAAAGTTCAAAGTTGTTCGCATGCAAACTACTGATTTCAAAGGTTATACAGACCACCTGTCTCCCTTCTACAGAAAATCAGTGGTAAATAACAAGGAAAGAATTCTGATATCCACATACAAAGTTTTTTTCTTATTCCTCTGACCACATAAATGACTTGCAAGTATCAAAGCTGATGAGTGGAGTCAACCACAGCAGATTCAGAATTCTCAAACCTAATGCCCAGGTATCATTGGATTGTCCTGATCTCTATCACCACAATGATGTACAGTACTTCCCATTAAGGTCCTTAAGGTGAAAGATGTAGAATCATTGCTGAAGTATCTCAAGTGTGTAGGTTTTGCTGTGGACAACACAAACACTAATTTTGGGGGCATCAATCGTAAGGAAGGAGGGAAGAATGTGTACAGCACACATTTTACACAATGCACTGCATTATGGAGCTGACAATGTGTCAATAGATGTAGAATGCTTAATCTTGAAAATGTACAACTATTTCTCAATAATTTATACTGTCAGAACCGAGGAGTTGAAGTCTTTCTGTGAGTTTGTTGATACCAGTTATAAGCAACTTCTATCACAGTCCAAAACAAGGTGGTTGTCACTTTTCCCTGCTATTGCAAGTCCTAGTCCCTGTGATGACCAGCGTTGTCGCGCACGACCATGATTACCTCAAGTCCACTGCTGACACGGGGACTAAGCCTGGGCAGAGTGACCTGTCTCAGTCCGCTGCTGCGTACTTCGCTGGATTCCTGCTGCACCGTTTACTCGAGAAATCTCACTGCGATTCCTGCACCTCCACGCTACTGGAACATGACGATGAATTGGCCATGGGAAGAAAAACCAACGTGCTCACGTTCTGGAAGGCGCACCCAACCAAGGATTCGAACCCCTTTGGACATCTGCGTGTGCCGTCGCAAGAGTTCTGCAACGTAGTCAGGCTTCAATTGCAGGTGATGGAGGAGGCCTACCCAGACATATGCCACACAAATAACATCAGATCTCAGCTGGTAAATAAAATGACGGCCGCGACTGAGTCCAGCTTCAGTGAATGGTTCTCTCTAGAGTCATGCAGGGAACACAGGATGAGTTTGACCACCAAATTATTTTATATGAATGAATGGACATCTAAGGAGCGCCACGGCAGGAAGAGGAAAAACTCATCCGATGCCCACAACAGGGTTCCAAAAAAATTGACCAAATGGGACAACTTGTTTCACCTGTACATGTCTTCTGTAGGATCAATAGTTTAGAAGATAGAGGGGGATGAAAAAGCGCATATTTCGAAAAAAATGGTTGAAAATATTAGTTTTACTTTTTAAAAAGGAAGTTTTTATTACAATGGTGGCTATTAACTATAATATTATAACCAGAACACATTATACCTACATATGGTTGAAAGTAATTTTGGTGACATCAAGCAATCTAAAAAGAATATAGGCTTGCCATTGGCCTCTGTGAGTAATTCCATCAAATGGACCCTCTAATGATTTTCCAAAGAACCACTATTGCAAAAAAAGAGTGATGAAGATGTTGCGGATTTTTAAAGGTATGAGTTATCCCCATTCCATTGGCCCTCTTCAATGAGGGTGGAATGGTGATGTCAATGAAGTCATCACTGTATGATGCATTTCCTGCAGAGAGTAGTACAACTATGGACCTTAAAATGATTATCAACGTTGTAGATGGTGGCTTCCTCCATTGGATCAGATACTACAGTAGTCCGACACGGATATGATTCTAAGGTCTTTAAAAACTCACAAACCCTTTCACCCTTGCCAGGAGTGCAAGATGTTGGATGTTGCCAAGGTAGACATAGATGATCCCAAAAAGCTATGTGCAGGGCACAGGCAAACCGTTTGACAGTTTGAAAGTAGCTCCAGATCCACTGGTGAAATACCTAAAGGCATGTGAGGGACATGTCAAAAAGTTCACACAGAGGATGATGCCCCAGGTATGCTACATCATTTGAGAAGGGACATTACCCGCCCATGTAAAGTCACAATTTCACTGTCCTGGATATCCAGAAGAAAAGATGATAGGAACCTACGTGAAAATGCAGGTTTGTTATGAGCTCATATGGGTTGGTTCAAAAGTCATGGCGCGTATTTTTTTGTTGCAGAGATCTGTAGAATCTGCAGAAGTAATACTTGTCAGACTTAACTGGTAAATTTGTGTGTTGCTTGTTGTTTGTTTGTGAGTGACAAGGGGCCATGGGCTATACTTGGAGTCACTCCCATAATGAGGGGAGCGCAACAGCTTCAATCATCCGCTGAGATAATTTCTATCGACTCAGCATGTAGTGTTGATGTCACGGGATCAACATCAACAACTCTAGGGCCCGGGGCGAGATGGAGGTACCTGCCATTTTCAAGCATATATGGGTTTGCATGAATAAGGGGGTATCTGCCAAGTGGCACCCTGACATTTAATCGGTTTAAAAAAAATCATCGTGCCGTGATACTTAGCATTAAAGGCAACCCTAGCAGCAAGATTCAAAGATGGCGGATGACGAGCATATTCCTTGCATGGCTGGTCCCTCAAAAAAGGCAATCAGAGCAGTGGAATAAGTGCTTCGTAAACGGAGCAAATCTCGGGGAGAAGAATACACAGGCGTTAATGGCACGAACACTGCAGCAAAGAACATGCCGCAAAACCAGATAAGGTGTCATGGAGTTGAGAACACGCTGCAAAAAAAAGTACAACTTAGCCATGCAGGAACCATTAGAATATATTCAGATGAAGGACGCATTCGTTCATACCCTACAGAAACGTCACACTATATACCCGATCATCCAATACACATCGCTCATATCTCTCGCCAGAGCTTTCCATAAGCAGAATGTACATGCAATTTGTACAGCAATTTGTTCTGCCGATGATGGGACCAAGACCCCTGTCAGTGTGGAAACCTTCACACGAATCTTCGCCACAGATTTTAATTTGTCTTCAGGAAAACCGCGGCAAGATACATGCAGCACCTGCGACAGACTTTCCATACAGAACAAGACAGCTACAAATGATAAGAAACGTCGGGAATGTCCTCTGGAAATTCACGATCGCAAAGCTGAGAGGAACTTCGGTAAATGCGCAGAAAGCGACATTCTGCCGAAATTATCGGAAATACGAAAATCGTGAATTTAATATCGATAAATTAGATAGTAAACGATAGAAAAGGATTCTTGTCTGTCTCTTTATATTTTACCTTTCTATTTCACCTATTTATCTGTTCCTATCTGTCTATACTACGTATGGCTCATACTTTTTTTTCGCCTGCAATACCTATATCCTAATATTAGTTTCCTTCTTCGCCGAACGGTCAATACACTCACTATAAACTGCTTTTCATAACATAACACTGTACTCAATTCTGACCAACAAACGTAATGTATAGCATTCCATATTATGAAAGTCTGCTTTACAAATAAAGCACATCCAGAGCATCACCAAGGAATAGTTGAAGTTCCAGTTCTATTCAACATTTGTAATCGATTGAAGCCCGGGCTATTGGCAGGGGTCAAGAAGGTAGACGTCCCCTCCCAAGGTCAAATTTCGCCCTTCAGGAAGATCCTGAAGAAGCTGGGCTTCCGGTGGAAAAAAATGGACAACCGACTTAAGCTGCTAGAGAAGACGGACATTGCACTCAAGCGAATAGCATTTCTCAGAAGAATGCGGAACAACCCTAATTCACCTCAGCCAAAACTGGACGTCTGGATGGACGAAACTGGGACATTTCAGAATGCGACATCAAAGTACGGCTGGCAGGATGGCACAGCAGCCACTTGCATTACCAGGCCGCAGTCAGATGGGCCACGGTTCGTAGTGGTCCATGCTGGAGGGGAGAAGGGGTTTGTACCTGGGACCGGCCTGCTGTTCTCCAGTGGAAACCAAATGAATCCAGATTATCACGGACAGATGAATGGCAACAAATTCTTGCAGTGGTTGAATGAGCAGTTGATCCTCAACCTAGGCAAGGAGCCCACTGTGGTTGTGATGGATAATGTCCCACATCACAAGTGAATGTTATTTTGCATAATCCTGATCTTGTCAATGACAAACTTGGAAATAAATTTCCAGCTGGCAGTTAAGTCGAGGGACTTTGCATGTCACTTACACATTTATTAAATGCAAATTGTAGTCCATAATTCCATAAAAAATACTTACATAATTTTCCAACATGTTGGAAGAGTGCTGTTATCTTATATTGAGCCCCTGATTTCTTTGCAACATTGTCCTCTGATTTGCAGAATGTTGTTGAGCAAATAATCTTGGAAAAGGGCCACACAATGATGGAAGCAGATACTGTGCATTCAACGCTAGAGGGTCGCTTTGGACCACCTTTATACGCTCCTAGTGATTATATTGCGAGAGTGCATGAAGCTCAGAGGAAACATCCATGTTAAGCCTGCATCGGCATCCTCCTCATTTCGTGTGCCATCTGATCCTGCCATACGTCACCTATATGGCAGGATGCTCTACCCATCGGATGGGACATCTGAGTTAAAAGCAGGTCGTGATCGGCTGGCTAATTCGAGTATGCCAAGGTGCTGAAAAACGTTTTCACCGATGCACAGATCAGATGCATTGTGCAGAAAAGAAGGACCAGGTGGCAGAAGGACGATATACTTAGGGGTCTGGCTCTGAGGTGTCTCTGTCAGAAGTGTTACAAGCACTTCCCGGACTCACAACGCTACGCTATTGGACAAAAAAATTTTCAGTGTCCGCCAGGTTTCCTTGTTGTCCTGGACATACAGGCACACAAAGTTGCAGCAGTTTCCAAAGAATGTACGTTTTTTCGTTCGACGAGATGAGTGTTGATACTAGGATGTGGTGTGATCATGCCAGCGATTCAATAATGGGACATCTTTCATGTGTGCAAGTCATAATGGCACGAGGGCTAAACTGCAAATGGAAGAAATCCATTTTCTATGGATTCCATGTTCCCGTAAGGGGTCGTGCAAATACCATGCGACCTGTTTGAGGGGGGGCGGCGAAAATTCACGTGGTATCTCTGAGCACGGAGGAGAAGACTGGAATGAGGTTACTATCCTGATTACTATCATCTCGCTTTTCCACGACTCCTGGAGCGCGTTGGGCGACAGCATTTTACCGATTTAAACAGCAGCACAGGTATTAGTATAACATTACTATTGAAGAAGTCGTATACGACTGTATACAATACAAATGTGTTCCACAATACTACGGTACGTATTATGGCAGTCACAAATTTTATAAGCAGATATTAAGAAGCTGCTACTTCTCTTCATTGTCAAGTATCTTCCTCGCGTGCGGAGCTATTTCGAGCAGTGCTTCCCAATTTTTCTCGTTGGCGACCCCAAAATGTCGCATTGAAAAATTCGCGACCCCCCATATCTGCACATTTTCACCCCCCTACATAAAAAGACAGGTAAACAGTAAAATGAAAATCCTTGATTACGTACTATTGTCGAACATCTGAATTGTTCTGTAACCGCCCTTATGGGCATAATCTTCAATGGAAATAGAACTTTTTGGGAAAATGATTTCTTAACCCTCCCTCGCGACCCAAAATATTAAGTTCACGACCCCAAACGGAGTCGCTACCACAGTTTGGGAAGAACTGCATTAGCGTGACGTCACAATGAGCATATGTCATCGCCTTAGGCATGAACTGCTCATGCTCTTGTCTGAGACTGAGATACTTGTAGAACTCTGAGATGATATCTGCAAGCTCAAGTACGTGCAGTAGCGCCCACTGTTAGCCATTAGGCAGGCCATAGCATGGTGGCATTTACAGGTGTTTTGGCCTAATTTTGCTCATGTACCACACAGCACAGGAAGGGGAGAGAGTAATCCCTGGTGGTTGGGAGTGTGGTGGTGAGGAGAAACATGGCGACCACTACTGAAATTGAAGCAATGAGCATATATGAACCAGAGGACTTTCTGAGGACAAATAAAGTACCCGCAGTTGTTGTTGCCCAAAAAATTATCCAAAATGCTGACAGCAGAAGTGAAGGTAGACCTTAGGAATGTCTTCATTAGGTGATGTGTGCGTTTTTACCCTAACAACTGTTTTGCCCCTGTTTCAGCTGAGAGAGACATGATAACATTGAAGATTCTGCCTTACATTCCGAGAGGTTCCTTCAGGAATAAGAGGCTTGATCCGGAGGAGACATTCAAGCTACTACTCTTGGAAGTCCGGGTATAGTTGTGCTTTTCTTAATTGGAGTGTCACTTAAATATCTTTACCGTATACTTTGTTTCATGCCAATCTGAAGTATAGAGGTCACTGTTGGTATGGATTGTTACAGTGCAATGGTGAACTTAGGTGCAGGATATACTCTAAGTTCACTGCTGCACAAGAAATGTCGCAACAATGTCAGTCACTAAGTTGTTTTTACCTCCTATTAGGAGGGCTGTTCATCAGAGGATGCTATCATGCAAGGACAGCAATGTGGCATGCAGCAGCCAGGACTCATAGTACAGGAAAATCAGTACTTTGTGTTGGGTGATGGGTGAAGACATCATCAGTTGTGCAGGCAGTGTGCTTTCTTATTAAGTGTTACTATGTGTTCAACCTGACATATCCACGAGCACTTTCCCACATGCTCCAGTTCTTAGAAACAATAATGGAACTCAAAGGCGAGAATGTCACTCATGCATCACCATTAGTGTTGGAACTGGTACAAGAAGTGAAAGTTAGCAGGGATAGGAAGTTGGACCAAATGATTATGGAATGTAACCTGGCAGGTATTGATGTATCCTAGAAGGAAGGAGATAGATGCGGTTCTCAACCCCGTTGATCCGTCAAGAAGCATCTGGTCTTTGCTGACATGCCCCACACGATAAAGCTTTTCCGAAATCATATTCTAGACGGTGGAATTATTTCACCTTCTGGTAAAGTGATAAACAAGGCATTCTTTTCCAAGATGTTAGATAAAGATTCTGGGGAGGCAAGATATCCAGCAATTCACCGGAAAGTTATCCGCATGTACTCCCATACCAGGACATTTGCGCAGATTATACACCTGAACTGCCTGCAAGCTGAGCGACTGCTGGTTCAGCAGAAACGTCAGGGCCAAACAGGCAAGAAAGTGGCTTCAGTCCAGGCAGCCAGCACCTGCCATTTGAACTGCCGCTCGGGAGCGGCTGCCGGACGCATCATTTTGGGGCCCAGCCAATCAGTGGGTAAGTTGCTCTATGGCGCTTCCTTACTACTCTTTATTTCTTGGTACAGGCCTCGGCCTCACTCCCTCCTGAACTGTTGAGGAGAGAACATGTAGTCAAGGACCAATACAGTAGATGACTGATACCCAGTCTCGTTACTGCCTACCCTTTCCCAACATCCCGCGGACCACTACAAGAACACTCTAAGGTTTTCTGGTGATGTCCAAGCATAAGCACATCTAAAAATTGTGGAAATTCTTCATGCATGAGCAAAAGAAATGAAAAAAAGGGCAGCTTATATTTTTTTCCAGCTTTCCCTCACTTATTCTAGGCCATCAACTTTGTTTTGTACTGTACCATGAGCCATGAATTCACAGACCCTCAGGATGGTCAGCTTTCCAACCATCAACTGAACAGAAACAACAGGTGTCCCCCTGAAGCATGAACGTTGATGATACCTCCTCTGCTCATATGGCACAGGCAGACAAGATCTTAGCTTTTCAGACCAGGGTGTGCTAGCCAGAGAGCTATAGAAGACAAGGCGCACAGTTTCCTTACCACAATGCCTATGGTGGTCACACTCATCATCTGCGCCACGGAGCAGGAGTACACCAATTCGGTGAGGACCCTCTAAAGAACATGAGCATGCAACAGTCAGTCATTTATGTTCTTAAAATGTTCCACAGCAACTGCGAGGGATGATATCCCAACCTAATTGAAAAAATACCAATCAAAAGCTGCAGCTTAATATAGCTTATTGTGTGTACAGGTGAAGGAAGCCAGCACAAGCTATGTTTCATGTGTGCTTGATCAAGCAAGACAAGTGGGCGTGTCAGTCACTGCCACTGACCTCTCATTGTTACCAGTTTTGTGAATAAGCAGGAAATTTTACACTCAAAGTGTAGCCAAAGGTGATATCTGACCCCAATGCAGATACCGCCGCAGCTCGTCTCATGTTGCCAACTTTGATTACATCTTGTTATTTAATGGTACATGAGGAGACTTGAGCCTTGTTGCATCTATCTTGAATGAGAAGGCGTGGATTAGGCCCCTGGGTCTTCTTCCCAACTGCCACCCTCATGTTGTCCCTGCCAGCATCCCGCAAGGGATCTCTTGATGGTTGGGGGATTGAAGCCCTTCCCTTCCCTCCTTCCCAAAGGCCTCGCTATCATCATGGTGCTCCTGCAAGTCCTTCCTCTCTGTCCTCCAGTATTGTTCTCTCTCTTTTCTTTTTTTTTTGGCTCAAGTCAACTCTGATATTATCGATTTTAAGTTTTTACTGACACATTGGAAACACAACTCAAAGCGGCAAGTACTACCAGTTCAGTGTGGCTACCATCCCTAAAGCAACATGCTATATCTGGAACCTTTGGCAAGAAGTTAGACCGAGTCCATCAGATTTACAAAATGATAGTTGTTCTCCCGATCTATCTCCTTTTTTGTCAAGCATTTGTTGTGACTGTAGACTGGTATAGAAACGTAACCTGGCAGGCATCTTCTTGTAGAAGGGAACGGTACCAGAGCAAGGCAGCTTACATAATTATATCAATAGGTTAGTCCATTCAGGTGGAACTCTAGAAGACGGCTTGACCGAAGGACGAAGATCGTTGCCTCTCTATGTTGACATATGGCAATGTCAGTTCTGGAACCACCCTCCAGCATCCAGTTTCTTGACCTGACGGGAGTAAGCTCAGAGTGTGTCCAGCCAAACCAAAGCGTCAGTTGGTAAGCTTGCTGGCATGCTGGTAGCATCGACTGGGGCTTTGACAGCACATACTTGCACAAACTGTAAATGAGAAAATGGGGCAAAATTAATATTCACAGTCAGAGTCCAGCCATGACCCTATAAACACTTATTATAAATACACTGTACTCCTGATTATCCGGGTGTGGATGATAAAGAAAAGTCCGAAAAAATATCAACCCCCCGTTGTTTTGTTGTACATCGATTGCATGGGGTGGGTGCATAGTTAATACACCAACGCGAAAGAGTTCTGGTCGAAACTGCCACTTATATCTCAGCCCCACCCAACTCCTACGTTACAGCAGTTTAATATACGAGTCTTCCCCAGCCTGAAATTTGGCGCTAGCATTGCTCACTGGGGCTAACTGGGGCGAGCGGGTTGCCAGACTCACTCATGTGGCTTCAAGAGGAACCACTGTTCTATGTGCTGGAGCCCACACTAGGTCTGTGCATGGCAGGATAGCATTGGATTCTCATTAACAGAGCACCCGTAAGTTTTTCTTGGGCAGATAACAAGGCAAAAATCTGGATTGAATTTCGCAGTTTTTGAATGAAGCTCTGTAAAGCACTTGTAACAGCTAATGTAGCAGTGATCTGCACTGCATAAACAATGCAGCACATGTTAGACACAAAGAAGGAATTATGTCAATGTGTCCCAACAAACAAACACATTTTTCATGAGTTTTGATAGAAAATTTGCTTGAAAAGCAAGCCAATGCATGTAATGAGAGACTCTGGGTAAGCACATTTTGCCTGAAACACAACAGAAGTTACTTCGAATAATTCCATGACAACAAAATGTGACATCTAGCAAGTGATTGCTACTAGTTCCGGCAGAACATGCTAACCTGTGGGCTGCTTCATCAAATGTCGTAAGTCAAATTTTCTTTGTAAGTGGCAGCAACCATACTACCGCTTACAAAGAAAATTTGACTTACGACATTTGATGAATCGGTGTCCCTGCGGGAGGGGGCGGCAGACTCCTGATCACGTGTTGTGGCACTGCGGGACGCCGGAGCTGAGGGAGGCCCGCTCCGGGGTGATGCGGCTGGCCTTGCGGAGCGGTGCTGGCTGGCCCCCTTCTTCAAGGATGCTCATGGGATCTCTTCTGAGGAGCTTCAATTCTCTCTGTTTGGCGGCTGATGCTTGGCTCCAGAGGATCAATGGATGAATATGGTGTGTCACCGTACGGCGAGCTCCGTCGCCGGAGGAGTTTTAATGTGCACTGGTTTGGTTCTCTTGGTCCTCTTGGTTCTCTTGGTTCTCTAAATCTGAGGTGGTGAAGGGTTTCGCTCTAAATTGTATGCGTCTATGCGCGTTTTGGTGGTTGCTTTTGCGGTCGCGCCTTGGGGGTTTTCGGGTTTATCCAGGTTTGTTTGGCTCTTCTTGTTTGTTTATGATGTTGTCACTATTCGGTGATTAGATGTTGATGGAGCCGGGGGCTGTAGATGGCTATGCCGGGTAAGCCCCCTTATATACATATCTAATACTAGTATACTATTTCAATTACATAGCATAGCAATATTTGTTCCAACGTTCCAGTACACTAGCCTCCTTGGATATACAGCATGTTCCAGAGTTGTGGGTCACTTTTTGATAACTGCTATCGGGAAATACCAGTGATCAAAAAGTGACCCACGACTCCGGAACACACTGTATTGGAAACGAGTGCTCACTAACAGAGGAATTTTATATCCCCCTCAGTTTAAAGGTGCGTTTACATGTGAGAGATTTGATCGTGCGATGTCATTGCCGAGAGAAACGGCATCGCTCAACGATGATATCGTGCAAGCAAATCGCTCGCATGTACACCCACCTTAATGATGAGGTACCGACAACCTTAAGAAATGTGGCTATCAGTATGGCAAAGGGGTCAATACAAACTTTTGCATGTAGATTTCTCTTAAAATTCAAGAGAACTGATTGGAAATAATCTCACAAGACAAACAAGTCCTAAGTGACGCATCCAGCTCGTTGCGACTGAATGCCCATGACCTGTGCAGGAACCAACCGGATGTGAAGGGCTGCCTTGCCTGAAACAACAACAAACGTTACTTCAAATACTTCCATAACAACCAAATTTGCTAAATGTAGCAAGTGATGGCTACTCATTCCGGCATGAAATCCTAGCCCAGAATGCCATTTCAATTACGGCAAAGCAGTATTTGTCCCCCTGTTTACGGCACACCCGCATCCTTGGATATATTGGAATCGAGTGCTTCCTAACAGAGGTGTTTTATCTTCCCCTCAGTTTTATTCTCTGGCACTGACAACCTCATGAAATGAGGCTGAGAGCGTGGCTGAGGGGTGAATTTATGCAACTAATTCCGTATTTCCATCCAGAAATGTGCAACAGTTACCAAAAATGCAGCAAAACAAACCACATCTCACCTGACAAACCCTTCTTGAGTAGCATATCCAAATTTCAGAAACTCCAGGACTTTCATAGGGCCCATAGGATACAGCTGCGCAAACTGGATGAGTTGAACAATCTGCAACACAAGGCATGATTTACAACGTGCTCCAAAATACCAAGTTCAAGACACTCTGATTGCCTCATCCATCATATCACATCAATCTGAACTTCCTCCTTTCAACAGCAACATGGATGGGGCTCTATCAACTACCCATGATGAGAAAACAAGGACTGAGGTCGTGTAATTAGCATGTATCTGAGACACGTAGCAATTAAACGGGAAAAATATTCATGACTGGAAATTGATGAATATCACAGACACACTCTTCAAAGTGAATTCCCATCTCGTTCAAATCCCACATTAGACCTGAGCCTGCACCTGGATTAATCATTGGTGAGCGAAGGCTTAGGCCACTAAACATGATGGCACAAAGTGAGCAAAGCATGTTCAAAATTTCCTAAGGAAGCAATGTTTGTACCACTGTTTACGGCACACTTGCATCCTTGGCGACAATGAAATTGAGTGCTTCCTACCGGAGGAATTTAATATCCCCCTCAGTATGAGGCACCGACAACCTTAAGGAATGAGGCTATCAGCTTGGCAGAGGGGCCAATTGATGCAGTAACCTTTGCGTGTATATGCAGTTGACTGCCGATATACCAGACTTCAAGGGACAGTGGGAAAAATATGTGTTTTAGCCAAATCACAATTTTTGCAACGAATACACAAGTTTTCTGCCTTCCATGCACAAAAATGCAAAATTACCCCACCCGTGAATTAGCCATGACCAAATAAAAAATGTAATTTTCTTCTGCCATCTCCCCGTTGCCAAAATATACCAAAAAAATTATGATTCTGAGTATCTTAGATCAGCGAAAGCTGCAAAATTCACCCCCTTCCAGTATTCCATGCCTTCCTACGCAGGGGCAAGGAAGTTGAATAATCAAAAACTGCATATTAGTCCACCGAGGGGCCAAGAAATGGTATGTTACAGCCGAGGTGTGGTGAAAATGAGACTGTTATATCAGGAGTAAAAATATATGGAAAATATATGGAAGTATGCTGGGACCGGCCCTTCGACTCTGATATAACTGAAAGTCTGTTATAACCGAGGCTATTATATCTGGAGTCACCGGTATTTTCCTTAAAATTTGAGAAGTTATCTAAAATTTAAATAGTAAAGAAACGTATCTCACCAGGCAAACCAGTGCTGAGTGGCACATCCAACTAGCGGCGATTGCATGTCCATGACCTGTACAGGAATCAACTGTACCGGTATCTGCAGAGTTGAAAGGACAGATCTCTTGCATTGCCTGAAACACAACAAAAGTTACTTCAAATAATTCCATGACAACAAAATGTGAAATCTAGCAAGTGATTGCTACTCATTCCGGCATGACATGCTAACGTGGGGGCGGTTTCATCAAATGTCGTAAGTGAAATTTTCGTCGTAACCATAGTTAGTTAATTATTATTGGTCACTACGGTCACTACTGCTTACGAAGAAAATTTTACTTACGGCATTTGATGAATCCACCCCCAGAATACTATTTCAATTACATAGCATAACAATATTTGTTCCAACGTTCCAGTACACTCGCCTCCTTGGATATACAGCGTGTTCCAGAGTTGTGGGTCACATTTTGATAACTGCTATCGGGAAATACCAGTGATCAAAAAGTGACCCACGACTCCGGAACACCCTGTATTGGAAACGAGTGCTCACTAACAGAGGAATTTTATATCCCCCTCAGTTTAAAGGTGCGTTTACATGTGAGAGATTTGATCGCGCGATGTCATTGCCGAGAGAAACGGCATCGCTCGGCGATGACATCGTGCAAGCAAATCGCTCGCATGTAAACGCACCTTAATGATGAGGTACCGACAACCTTAAGAAATGAGGCTATCAGCGTGACAAAGGGGTAAATTCAAACTTTTGCATGTAGATTTCTCTTAAAATTCAAGGGAAGTTATAAGAAATAATCTCACCAAACAAACGAGTCCTAAGTGACGCATGCAGCTTGTTGCGACTGAATGCCCATGACCTGTGCAGGAACCAACCGGATGTGAAGGGCTGCCTTGCCTGAAACAACAACAAACGTTACTTCAAATAATTCCATAACAACCAAATTTGCTAAATGTAGCAAGCAATGGCTACTCATTCCGGCATGAAATCCTAGCCCAGAATGCCATTTCAATTACGGCAAAGCAGTATTTGTCCCCCTGTTTACGGCACACCCGCATCCTTGGATATATTGGAATCGAGTGCTTCCTAACAGAGGTGTTTTATCTTCCCCTCAGTTTTATTTTCTGGCACTGACAACCTCATGAAATGAGGCTGAGAGCGTGGCTGAGGGGTGACTTAATGCAGTAATATTTATGGCCAGGTTACCCTTAAAATTTGTCTGTGACTGTTACTTCAGAGAGACGGGAAAAAGATCTCACCCAACAAACTACTGCTAAGTCACACATCCAATCAGCTGCAATTGCCCATTATCCATCTGGCAGCATCCACATGAATCTGAGGAGTTGGGAAGGATACATCTCCTGCACCACCTGTAACAGAAAAATTATTTATTAAAATTATTCCAAGACAACAAATATCTGGTTCCTGAGAGAATAATTATTGAGTTTTTCAAGATGCATTAAGTTTTAGGCACAATTTGAATATTTAATAACTCTTGAATGGTAGGCAAAAAAATAAATCTTTTTTCTGGTTTTCATTCATAACTATGTAAGGACACTACTTGATACAGCAAGTTTCATCAAAATCTGAGGGGTCAAGGCCAATCTGTGTGATGATTTGACATGGAATGACCTTTGTGTGACTGCCAGTTGTGGTCGAGTAACCGAGTCATTGCGTAACAGACCATAAAAACAGTGGCACAATTAGCAGTATTTTATGACAGCCTCGCATAACCTACAATGTTTCGCACCAGAAATGTGACCGACACTAGTAATATGCACAGTATAGAGCAGTGATATTCAACTGGCGGACCGTGACGCAATTTTGTCCGGACTGCGACAATATACAGGACAGTTTGAAATAGCATGATTAATTACTAATTCCTGATTTTTTGGAAAAAGTGCTACAATTTCATCAAATACACACCCATTCAAATCTCCCATATCTCACCTAAGCTCCTCACCTCACCCCAAAAAAATTTCACCTGCGGTGGGCTCGTTCCCCGCCCTTTACGGCCTGTTCACCTTTTGCTTACGAAATGGGCCCCCTCCGAAATTCTTCTGCCTACACGCCTGTACAGGACATCATAAAGGGCGAAATATTGCCTTAATACGCCCTGTCTTGATAGGCCCTCCTACCCTTGCTACACATGTTTATATTTTCAAATATGAACCCTGTGGTACCATATAAAATCTATATTTTTATCCGGGGGTGGGGGGTCCGGACCTTCAATGGCCCAAGAAAGGTAAATACTGGACCTTGTCAGAAACTGGTTGAATACCCCTGGTATAGAGGGTATGAACCACATAGTTGCAATGGATGAATCCACCCACAGGCTTTATGCAAGCCCTACAACATGCCGTAAAGCCTTATTTTCACTGCCGATGTCTTGCTGCAAGAAATCTTCGTTCGGAAAAGTGGAGATGTTTCCACTACAAGTCCCCGCTACAGGTTTTCTTCAGAGCTTCTCATCAACCTGCTTCACAACCGCGCATATTTCTTGCGCGGAAGACACGAACAGATGGTTCTACTGCCTTTCCATGTGTCCTCGCACACAAGCCCCCCCCAGACCCTCGCGTCTCCGTCCGAGCAGAGGGACCGACACGATAAACAAACTCTGTTTTAACTGTGCGCTCCGCGACATGATGTCGGCAGTGAAAACAAGTCTTAATACTTGGAAAACCAGAGGGAAAAAAATAACTGTTAGAAATCCCTGGCAAAATCCCTTGTATTTTTGCAGAATTCCTTTCTCTTACTACAAATGGTCTCACTTTAGCATGTACAGTACATTTGGCTTTGTGTGCCCCTTACCAATAAATTTCCACCCCACCTCAGCCTCGGACCACTCTACACTAGAGTGCCTCTCTACATACGCCACATTTGGAAACACAAATCAAAACAATTAACGAAACATCGGTGCCGCATTAGCAATATATTTCCGCACCATGCATCACGCCTCGACCTTTTCATGTGCACCGTGCATGGGCACACACTTGAACCATTAGTTGTAGCTGGTGCGTACTGTAGTACCTACCCAATAAGGGATGGGCTGGCCCCCAGTCCTCCTCCCGTATGTTCCAAACACAGCCATTCCAAGCCTGACCGGACGAGCCTTGCCCTCTTCTCACTACCAGTCCTCTCTTGGGTCGAGTCGCCGGCATCCCAGGCAGGCAGGCAGGACCCGCGGGGAAGCACCAGGGGCGAGTCCCGGGGCCGCACCACCCACCACGAGCCCCAGAGAAGTAAGGCAAGCTGGCAAGGCAGGGGAAATGAGGGAGAGCGAGGGGGAGAGGAGAGGGAGGGAGAAATGCCGGGTAGGCCTGGAAATACAGAGCCTCGTGCTTCCAACACAGGCACTGCATGGCATTGGTTAGACTAAAAATGGCGGTCGCGCTTGTTTCCAAGCCTGGTTGACTTGGCGTCCCCCTCCCCACCCACCCCCTGCTCCCTCCCATTCCTTCTCCTCCCGCCAGCCAAGCCGGTGACGCTCTGCACTGCAGCTCTGCCCGCTGCTCTGCCCCTGGGCCGACGCTGGGCAGACCCTCTCCATCATGGAACAGAGGTGAGTTTGGAGGGTGCGCACAGGGTGGGGGCCAATGCCGGGGCCAAGCACCGAGGGTTTGGGAAAACTAGTCACTACATATTCAACAGGGGCCATTTAGCATGGGCAGGGATATACTGCATAAAAAAGTGAAAGCGAGTAATTTCCCCCCCTTGAGTTCTGAAAACATGGGCTTGAAACTCAGGAATTGGCAATTTTTGGGGACTTGAAAGTGGCCACAGAAAATGCTAGGAACCTTCCAAAATTTTTAATATAAATTTGAAGCACATGGTGACACATTTTTTTTGTCGCAAATAACTCGTCGAACTAGTACTGGATTTTAAAAGTAATGCCAACTGCACAATGTGGCAATGCGTCAATAGGTTGTTACAATGGGGAGCACTGAATGCGCAAAATTTAAAATTGAGTTTAGCAAATGATATGCAGATCAAAATATGGGGCATCGTGCACATTTTTTATGTACACTGTAAGCCGTAAAACATTAAAAGAGTATCACTGGTGAGTCTCATGGAACATCAATTTTTAATTCTCTTCTAATGCTCTGCCAATGCTCTTGTGATGCTTTTAGCAACAAAAAGTATCACAGGAGCATCGCAAGAGCATTAAAAATTGATGTTCCATGAAAGACTCGCCAGTGATGCTCTTTTATTATTTTGCGGCTTACAGTGTAGTGTTTGATCTGCATAACTTAATTCAACTTGGCCAAATAGTTGGGGGGAACTAGCACTGTCATAGTGAATAATCCCCTCCAAAAAATGCAAGTCCGAAATTTTTTAAAGCGACAATCCTATTTTCGCAAATTTGAGCCAGGACAGCGCAACAGTGACATTTGGTCAATTTTGTCCAACAGTGGAGCAAGCTTTATTTTGGCCTCCATCTAATACATATTTCAAGACCTATATCTGTCTGTCTGTCTTTCTTTTGTGACCTAAACAGATCCATACGGAGGCCTCCACATATGCCCCAGGGGTA
>KZ539554.1:6290-19348 GCA_000934665.2 Catajapyx aquilonaris | reverse complement strand
CCGACCACCATCAGCATGGTCTGAGACTTGACATTGGAGATATGTTTGGTTATCCTCTTGAACCCGATGTATACATATTTGGATGTAGCCCTGACTCGGTCAGGGAACTTTGGATGCCTCTTATTAGAATGAGTGAATTGGAAACTGCAAAGGTCCGGCCTGAATTTAAGTCTTCGTCTGTTATGTTCCGTTATGGCTTCATCGCTAGCTTTAACTTGAGTGCGATCAAAGTTGATTAGATGAATTCCATCCAATTTTTTGACTCGAGACAAGGCCACACACGCTTGACCACAACAGAAAAGTAGTGACGACCCAAAGTCCATAATATACACTGTCTATAAGCTCAATGCTCAAACCTCTCAATGCTCTTACGAATCGTGATGCCGTCAGCTATTGTTCAGGGGAACTGTTTCCTATGGATGAATGCGTTTGTCATAATTTGAAATATTTCCTCTTGATCGGTATTAACCGGTATTAACTCTTGTCCGATTGAAAATTAAATTCTTACGGATTTAACTTTTTGTGGCTAATCGGGGTGGTATGGAACACTGTGTACAGACCCAACTGCCCGTTAACCAAGCCAAGAGTTTGATTTGGAACAGAGAGTGAGAGAAAGACACGTCTAGCCTCTAATTCTTTTTGCAACAATGTCAATACATTGGTACTATGGAGACCATATATCATGTATTGTTCCTTTTTTTAAAATAATTTTTGTGTTTGAATGGCGGGAGTCTGCACCCAAGATGGGCGATTTACAGTTTTAGACTTTTCCTGGTGGTTTCAGATGAGGACCAATTTTTGTACAAAATTTGGGATCTGTATACGATAACTGGAACTGGTCAATACCACCCCCCAACCCACCACAAATCCGGGATCCGGGCGGACGGGGGAGGGGCGAAAAAAGGTGTATTCTCAGGAGCCCCCTCAAAACGCAACTCCTCGGGACGAGTATATATCGAAAATCCGAGAACTTTTCGATCACACCTCGTACTTTATCACTACATGACATCAAAACCATTTGCTGCCTTTCCTTGAAGTGAGAGACTAAATTAAGTCACGAGAATTATTTTTTCCCTCAACCTCTTCGCGGAGCACTTGGAGAAGGTTCGTGGATCACAGTTTGGGAACCTCTGCAATAAGTCATAGCCACCTCTCAATGCGTGACTTCATTTTTGGATAATGACTCTTCCGGCGTGGAATTACTCTATGGCAAAATGGCTACCTCTTTTGTGGCAGTCACTGTTGTAATCCCTGCCGAACGCGTATGAGGGCAGGGAAATGAGTAGCACAGGAAAACTACTTCTTTCTATACTATAGGCTGCTGTTCTGCTAGTCAAAGAGTCTTGTACATTGCTTGATTGCTATGCAACACTTCACATTGTTGTCATTGTTGTTGGTTGAAATCTGAATTTTTTTCTTGTTATAATGGCCACCATCCTGGACAAGGATGACCTACCTGAAATATTGGAATTTTACCGGAGGTTTGAAAGCAGGGCCTATTTTTTGTGCCAAATTTGGTGCTTCCAGCATACCTGGGAGTACCCGAACATTTCGGTCTTTCATTGCTCATTGTCTGTTCATTGTTTCTGGATGAAATCTGAATTTTTTTCTTGTTATAATGGCCACCATCCTGGACCAGGATGACCTACTTGAAATATTGGAATTTTCCCGGAGGTTTGAAAGCAGGGCCTATTTTTTGTGCCAAATTTGGTGCTTCCAGCATACCTGGGAGTACCCGAACATTTGCGTCCCAAATCCTATATTGTTATACCCCGGAAAATAGCCTTGTTTGGGCCCTTATAAACCGGAGACCGTCTGTCCAAATTTCACGATTTTTTTTAAATGAGGTCCGTCCCGCTGTAAGACCAGGCCATGCAAATCTCAGACCTCCAGCCTTACCCAGTCCCGAGTTACAAGGGGCTCGTGTGTAGAGTAACTAGGGGGTTCGTGTAAAGGTAGGGCAGTGCAGGTGGAGGGTGGAGGGAGGGAGGGTGGAGGGAGGGTGTGAGGGTGTGAGGAGGGTGGAGGGAGGGTGGGAGGAGACTTGGCGGACGCACTGCCGTGCTACCCAATACTATATTTAAAAAAATACAAGGGAAATCTGACTTGCTGCTGGGCTCACAAATTTTCAGTAGTAGCCAAGGTTATCCAGGGTCTTCTGCAGGTTGAATGGGTTCATTGTGGCTTCTCATGGGTTTGAATCTGACAAGATTACTAGATTATTATGGTGAAACCTGTCCATAATGGACCTTTAGTATATGGTAGTGGAAACCTGTCCATCATGGGATTTTTTTCTGAGAATTGGTGTGTGCATAGAACATGAATTCCATGACTAATATAGTGGAAACTTGTTCATGATGGAAAATCTCTCGAGTCCCTGTGATTCCGTTATACAGGGTGAAGGGAAACTCGCGGATAATTGCCAGGTAGATTGATAGTACTCGTAAAACTAATATAGGGATGTGCCATTAGTTTTGGGAGCCATTGCATTGTTAATGCATACGGCGCCGTCAAAGTTTCGTGACATCACATCCGTTCCACCAGCTTCAAAGAAGCAAAAGTCAGCTGGAGGGCAGCCGAATAACCCGGCCTTGGGTCTGTAACTCATCATCCATGTGCAATAGGTGATCACATCTTGTCAGAGTAAGAATCCGGGTACGACACCAGTGCACTTTGTCGTTTTTACCTCGTATTTTACCATCTGTCCCTCTACACTTTAAAGGCGCTGTACGTATTAACTACGCAACGGCGCCCAAAACTAATTGCACACCCCTGTATTAGTTTTTCGAGTACTATCAGTCTACCTGGCAACTGTCCTTAAGTTTCCCTTCACCCTGTACAACAGTTTTGCTGTACAGTATTTGTATAGGGATAATGTTTTAATGCATGTAGGCAACTTGAGGAGATCCAAAGTAGCAACTTTCAGATTAGCATGAAACTGGCACAGTATGTGTATCACAGGCCTAGACTTATAGCAGAAAGCAATGTTTTATTTGGGGAAAAAACTGAACTCATCCTCACAGACTTTCAAATGTTTACTCTTGAAAATGCAGAATCCCATTGAAAAAGAGCCTCTAAAATTCACCAATTTACGTCTCCATGTAGAAAACTTAAGCATCATAGTTAAAATCAGTATCTAAAAGAGGTGACGATTGTGCATAAATGTTTTATGGCCATAGATTCTCACCATTAATATAGAAATTCAATGTGCTTAATGTTGAAGATTCTAATTTCAGAAAACACACTTATATTGAGTGGCTCATTTCACTGTTTTCAGAAAGGAGATTTTTTGAGCAGTATAATATTGGAAATTGCTTGCGTAAGACCTATGGTACAGCTTAGATCAATTGGTGAAGGTCTTACATGTGCCTGCCTTGTTTCAGTACTTTCATTCCGCCACAGAGGTCTTACTACTCTTTTTTTTTACTGAAGGGAATGATGTTGTTCTTATTATTATATTGCAGATTCTTTGAGAAGATATCCCAATATTGCCAGCAGTATTCAGACCTGATTCCAGTGTCATTTGTACTGGGATTCTATGTCTCAATAGTGATAAAGCGCTGGTGGGACCAATACATGGGCATCCCCTGGCCTGACTCCCTAGCAATGTTTGTGTCCACCTGCATCCATGGACAGGATGATCGAGGACGTCTGATGCGACGCACCATCATGCGCTATGTTAATCTGTCCCTGGTGGTCACCCTGAGCATGATGAGCTCACAGTTGAAAAAGAGGTTCCCCACGTTGGACCACATGGTTGAAGCCGGGTTGATGCTGCCCAATGAAAAGAAAATATTTGATGACCTGAATGAGAAGACCTCGCATCCAAAGTACTGGATGCCACTGGTATGGGCTGGAAGTATAGTGACTCGGGCCAGGAAGGAGGGCAGAATAAGAGATGACTTTGCCATGAACACGCTCATTCAACAACTGTCCAACTTTCGAGGCCTGTGTGGAGGGATGCTCAATTACGACTGGGTCAGCATACCTTTGGTCTACACGCAGGTGGTGACTCTGGCAGTGTACATATTCTTCTTAGCATCACTCATGGGTAGGCAGTATTTGGACCCAAGCAAGAAGATTCCAGGATATGAGATTGATCTCATCTTCCCAGTATTTCCATTTCTTCAGGTATGTTGGGTGCTTAGATGTACAAGAAAAATATCAGAAATGAAAAATAACAATTTTAATTTTAAATGTCATAGTAATCAGAAAAGAGACTGAAAACTTTACATCTGATGATTTCTTTCTTGGCAGTTTTTCTTTTATATGGGCTGGCTGAAAGTGGCCGAGTCATTAGTGAACCCTTTTGGTGAGGATGATGATGACTTTGAAGTGAACTGGCTAGTAGACCGCAACCTCCAGGTGTCCTACCTAATTGTGGATGAGATGCACCAGGAACATCCTGAGTTGATCAAAGACCAGTACTGGGATGAGGTGTTTCCTTTTGAACTCCCCTATACTGCTGCTGCTGAGCAGTTCAGGACTGACCCACCCAAGGGCTCAGCTGCAGATATTGAGGTTCCTGAGGAAGAGGCTGAGTTCATACCATTGGAACCTGTGATGGAAGAGGATGAAGGGGTGGGAAGGGGTGACAGGGCAGAGCTGCCAGATGACCTTCAAGGTGTACAAGTGGAAGTGTCTGCTTCTTCGCCTCGAGGTGGGACACATCCTATGAGGATAATGAGCAGGCAATTGTCCAACTCATCTCGATCAAGCTTGGCTTCATCTGTGAGGAACCGACCTCATTCAACAAGGCAGTCCATGCTCAGTGTGCTGCACCGCTTTTTCCATAGGGAAAGAGGAGGAAGTAGAGAGCTGGGTGCGTCACTTGGCATATGTTGAACTTTTCTAGAGTACAGCTCGATAGTACCTGGAAATAAAAAGTGAGGAGATACTGGAGGTCCATAGAAGTAACATGCAATTCTCTTTCCAGCTGGCAGCCACATGGGCAGCAACATGTCTATTCACAGCAACATGCGTCGTCAGCACAGCAGTGCTTACATGCGCAGCTTATCTCGTGTCAGTACAAGCCCAACTACCCAAAGCCCAGTGTCAATTCCACGTGATCCAACGGGAGACTTCCAGGTGAGTACATTGTGAGCACACAAGCGCAATCTGGAGGGGTATCAGAGAAAACATTTAATAGTAGCCGTGATGGACTGCTACTATCAGAATGTGATTCTCTGATGCATCCTGTATGAGCTGCACTTTTGCTTATTTCCAACCGGGTGCTTTGCACTTTTGATTATCCATTTATTTCAATCCTTGCCTGCCATCAGGAGTCCCTCTCAGTTGGGGACATCAAGCCTTCTTTTTTGGACAGATGGGGACATCAAGTAAGCTTCAGGATGGTCTTTCAAAATGTCCTGTTCTTGTGACTTGCTGTGTATTATTATTGTTATTGTTTACTTCTTCTTTTCTTCCTGATCACATGTGAGGGGACACAGACTTAGTTTTATGGGTAGTGTACTGTTTTGTGGCTTTTTGTCTACAAGCTTAGGCTTGCATGGTGTAAAACATGGTTATGATGGTTGGTTTCTTGTGGTGCTAAGCACTGCTTCTGCCCACAGGATGATATCTTTAAGATGTCTGACTTGTCACTGAGCAGCTCATCTCGACAACCTTCAATAAGCAGCTCCATTCCACATGTGGCACCTCCTGATCGTCGCGGGTAAGTTAGGAGTTTCTGACATGTAGTATAAAAGATATTTACACCAGCATAAAACCATTTATGTACTGGGCAGTGTGTACTGTATTTTGTCGGCATACAAGTGGAAAACACTTAGTCCATAAAATGAGTTGCAAGATAATATAATTGAAGGCAAATTTGACCTTGCACTTGTTTACATGCTAATAATGACAGAAAATCCTGGCTTCCTGAATCTTTAGGACTGAATGGACTTCACCAGGCAATAGAGCATAAAAAATGCTCCTTATTGATATAAATGACTCAAAACCTCCTAAATTGGAATTACTCGTTAATGTATTTCCCTATTAATAATGTAATGTCATCACTAGAGTCCGGATTTTTATGCATGAGAAAACCCCGAAATAGGCACGAGAAAACCTCAAATAGGCACAAAATTTTTAATTCTGCAGATGTATGGAGGATAATGTTACAGAAAACAAAAAAGCTACACATATTTTATAGGCCTTAAGTAAAAATATGGGGTCATAAACCAGAGAAAAAACCGAATAACAACAATCAACTCACAGAAAATCGCAAAACTTGAGTAAAAGACAAAAAGTGCAAGCAATTTCACTTTCTCTGGACTTTACCGTTACAGCCTGTTTCCACTTGCACAGTATGTTACCAAATACATTTCTAGATTTTCCTCTGATTGGAACCGCCTTCCAGGTCATACGTGTCACAGCAACATAATTCGTATGATTTCTGAACGATTTTGGTATTTTCAGGAGCACAAAACCCAACATGCCTCTTTAGGAATATGCATGGTTGGAATAGGCCGAAAAAAGGCCCAAAATTGCTTCAAAAAGTTCAAAAACTATACCAAAAAAGGCCAAATAGGCATGAAATGTCACAAAAACCCGAAATAGGCAATTTTAGGCACTATGAAACCTACATTTTCCACATCCTGCAACCAGCTAACCA
This sequence comes from Catajapyx aquilonaris, assembly GCA_000934665.2. Classification (NCBI taxonomy): domain Eukaryota; kingdom Metazoa; phylum Arthropoda; class Diplura; order Dicellurata; family Japygidae; genus Catajapyx; species Catajapyx aquilonaris. The sequence goes on along the minus strand of KZ539554.1, from coordinate 12,732 downwards.
GCTTTAACGATGTAAGGAGACATTTTACATTTTTTATTTTACAGTCGCCTCCAGATATCAGAGACTTGAATACGGGACCTTTGAAATCAGTATCCTATGGCCATATCAGTTGAACAAGTAGGCCTACAGCATTTTGGCTCACCCTGTATTAAGTTCGGGAATTCATTGGCACGATTGAGCACCTGAATTAAGTTAGTTATTAGGTTGAATTGAAGCATCCCTTCAGGTCCTGAAGGGATGTGGGATGCTTCAATTCAACCTAATAACTAACTTAATATTTTGATATCCAATATAAGTACACGGTAACTGCTTGATAATAAGAAATTTACTGCATAAAAGTGCTATGCACTATGGACAATTCAGTTGAAACACAAAAAGAAAAGAGAGTTCTCAAAATATAATCAATTTTCCACACTACTGCCGCACATGAGAAGAATCATGAACGTCTATAATAGAGGAAACACTTCTGAGGTTCTCAAATTCCACAATACTGCGTTTGACAATAATTTTATAATCCAAATAAACTTAATTATAATAATAACAACAATCAACTCACAGAAAATCGCAAAACTTGAGTAAAAGACAAAAAGTGCAAGCAAGTATCACTTGCTCAATTGCTCTGGACTCGACCGTTACAGCCGGTTTCCACTTGCACAGTATGTTACCAAATACTTTTCTAGATTTTCCTCTGATTGGAACCGCCTTTCAGGTCATACGTGTCACAGCAACATAATTCGTATGATTTCTGAACGATTTTGGTATTTTCAGGAGCACAAAACCCAACATGCCTCTTTAGGAATATGCATGGTTGGGATAGGCCCAAAAAGGCCCAAATTTGCTTCAAAAAGTTCAAACTATACCAAAAAAGGCCAAATAGGCATGAAATGTCACAAAAACCCGAAATATGCAATTTTAGGCACTATGAAACCTACATTTTCCACATCGTTCACTTATGAAACGGATATATCTCTTCACAAAATCATCCAACTGTAAAGGAACTAATAGGCATTTGCCTAAAAATCCGGACTTTAGTCATCACATTTCATCAGAAATTATTTCTGTTGTTACCATAATGACCAATTAAATTTTTTTTTGCATGTGTTAAAACATTACTTTTTATTTTAGAAATGATATAAGCATACTTCCCACACTTTGACAATGTAGGAATGAAATTTTAATATTTATGATTTTGCACACTTGCAAGTATTATGAAAGCTTTTTCACTGGAATTGTCATTATTGCAACCGATGGGTCATTACTATTACATTGTGCCATTACAGACATTTGAAGGTATACATCTTCAAATTGACATTAAACATATTTGAATAAGATAGAATTTTATATTTGTACGTGAGCAAATAACGGATTTGTAGGTTCTAAAAAGACCTCAAATAGGTAGGTATTTAGGTCCTGAAAACAGTTAAAATGGGCTCTAGGCACTAAAAATCAAGCAGGTCCTATGTTATTTTCAGTCCAATGCAATGTTATTTTTATTGATTTGCATTTTTTTTTTTTTTTTTTTTTTNTATTTTTTGCATTACCCCATTGGGAGTTACATTTCCTTTAGGGGGGTGGAATACCACCATCTGGGTGGAACTGGTATACTAAGATAGTATTTAGTGTGTTCCAAGGGTAGGTAGGAGGGGATGTGCAAAGTGCGTGTGCACAGACGTTGATGTGCCGTTTTGTGAACTCCCCCGTGTGGCATATGTGGAAGGATCGCCACCCGAAACGAAGCCAGAGACGGTCTTACTCTGCACGAGATGAAGGGGGGAATCCCGGGTTGGGATCGAACCCGGGACCTTAACATCCGCGGGCGCATATGTTGCCGCAGCGCCACTTCGCCTCCCTATTGATTTGCAATATTACATATACAATGAAAGATGGTGGTCCAACTAATAATAGTTGATAATATCAGAACAACTACAGAAGTATAATGCAGGAATCAACTCACATCCGAATATTTTAATTGTGTGAAAATCATCGAAAAATGTAGAAAACAACAATCATGCATATCTGCCGTCACATGTAAGAAGACCGTAACTCAAAAACTAGTGAGGGTGAAAGGTGCATGCATGCATGCGACTTTCATCCTTACTAGTTTGAGTAACAGTTTTCTTACATCTGACGGCAGATATGATCTATATAAATCAGACATTCAAGTTTGCTCTAGCCCGGTAATGTGGGAGATACATGATTTTCTGGACCAGGTGATGACCTCAGAGATGCACAGCTTCCGCATCAGCCTACTCTTGGCCATGTAATTTTGCAACACAGTAGCAAATTAGCAGTTGTTCCATATTTTAGTGTTTTTAAAAAATTATTTGTCGGTGATGCCTGTGTGACAGATGGCAGTACAACTTTATGCACTGCAAAGGACCTTTTGACGTCACACAAAGCAACTGGATAATTCTTGAAAAGTTGAATGTCTTGTACAGCCAGTTCATCCGGTATGTCTATAAGCTACATCTTCTTTGCTATTCACAGGTTGAAGCGGGAGGGATGACTTGAATGGAAAACATGTAAAAACTGCCGAAAATATTACGAAAAGGCGTAAATACTGTAGGTGAAAATAGGCGCTAATAGGCCATTTAGGTCCCAAAGTCTGAAATAGGCAATTTTAGGTTTTATAGAACTACAATTTTTGAGATCCTTGTGTTATGAAAGGGATAGATATTTTGGTTCCGGTGTTCTGCCTACAAAATAAAAAGTAGGTAAAAACCTAGAAATCCATTCTTTGTACCTGAGTAACGGGGAGGCCAAGTGGTGTTGCGGTATGTGTGCACCCACAGATGTAAGGGTCCTGGGTTCGATCCCAAAAAAGCCCGGGCATGCCCCCCTTCATCTCATGCAGAGTTTGGGGTCATCTCTGGCTTCATCTCGGGTGGGATTTCCGCTATACTAACCACCCAGGGAAGTTCACAAAATGACCATAGCAACGACATTGCACATCCCCTCCCAGTCACCCTGACCTTGGACCAGGGCGCCCGTCATTAATGACAAACTGTTCCTTGAGGCAATTAAAGGTCTGTGCAAAAACCTCTTCTGAGGTAATGAGCTATAACCAATTATTATAATATTATACATGAGTAACACTGCATTGATGGGGTGTGAACTATTTCCAGTGCTGCATAATTTTGTCTATAATTTTAAAAATAATACTGTGAAGCTGTAATTTGATGCAAATTTTATGATAAAATTGATTCAATATTTGCAAATGTGTAAAATTTTGAAGATGGCAATTTTATTCTCATATTGTGAAGGTCTGGGAAGTATGCTTATAGCATTTATCTAATTTAAAAAGTACAACTTGAATACATGAAAAAATTAGTTTGACCAGTGGTAATGGTAATGACAGGAATATTATTATGTAAAAGTTATGATGAAATGTTGCGACATTGTAATGTATTAAAACACAAAGAATGCCGGAAGTAAATTACGGTTGGAAAAGAACTTTTGTTACCATACCATACCATACCATAATTTGACTCGAGCAAATATTGACCCAGTTATACATGTTCTATATTTTGCATTTCTATTTCTGTTGTGGTGTAATCAGTTTGATTTGTATCAAAAATAGCCATGTGTTCGTGCCATGGATCAATGGACATTATTGATTTTGCAGGTCTCATCCGGCTTCTCATGTTCGGGAAGCACCTAGAGAGCATATATCATCTGCCACAGCCAAGGCCCTCCTCTCTCCAGGAATGATGCACAACAATGCTAACTGCAGAGGTGACACAGCCATTGTCATATCAGACCTCCTCTCAAATGGGGACCTGGAAAGAGATGCTGATGCTGAGGAGGAGGAAGAGGAAGGGGAGGAAGATGAATATGAAGAAGGGGATGAGGATAGTGCAGAGAGAGGAGAACTTAGAAATCGTAACTCAGGACTTGGAAGGGTGAACAGCCAAACAAGGCTTCTCGGAGACAAAATCACTTCAAAGAGCAGGAAAGGAAGAAGTGGGAGAGCAAACAAGAGGGCAACAAGGGTAAGTCAGTTGCAATTGAGGCCATTGCCAGTGGGGTATGGGTCTTTACTTCAGGTCCCAAAGAGATGTAACCATTACAAAAGCCAGTGTTAATCTGTAATTGGTGTAAAACCTTAAGTGCAGCTTAGTAACATGATTGTGAAATGTCAGTCTTCCAAGCATAAATGTTATAGCTGTGACATGAATGTTGAGTCAGTCTTCCAAAGTATTACTTGATCGCCACGTGTGTTCCCAGACCAGTTTAACTTATTTAATTTATTTTTTGGCTTGTGCTTAATAAACGGATGTTTCAGTCTGCAACATATGGTGGTGCAGTGTAACTCGCTTAATTTGAAGCTGAATGGGTTTATTGTATGTAGTACTGAGATGTAGGGAAAAGAGCTGCACAGATGGGGCCATAGTACGTGCACATGCTGTACAGCTGTTGCATTCACATTCACTTCATATGGATTGTATAATAATATGGATTGTATAATGTGATGTATCAGTAATGTCCTAGGAAAGGTATGGTAGTGAGCTTGTAATGTCCATTGCAACAAAACAGTGTCTTTCCATAATGGATGTCTGGTTTAATTGGTTTGAAACAATGTCGGGGGGAAAGGCGTGTGATTATAAGACAAATTTGAAGCATCACAATCATCCCATCTTTGAATTTTCCGAGTTTCATTGCACTGGTGTTTGAATCTGACCCTCCTATTTTTTTTCACTTAACCTTCAGCCCCGCAACCTGGTGGTGAGTCCCAGTAATTCAGACACCAATGGACGGTCAGAAAGGTCAGATCTGGCTGACCTCACAGACACCAATAGTGTCACCAGCGAATGTTCAGTCAAGACATCCATTTTCCAGGTTGGAAGCAACACTCTTTTCTCACTCTGCTTTTCTTAGCATGCTTTCTTGTCAGAAAAAAAGGGGAATGAATATTTGGCAGGATTTGCTGAGCACATTATTACACTTAAGTGTTGGTATTTAATATCGTGGGGCTTAAAAATTTACCTGCTGAATGGAATTTACTTTAATTGAAGATTTGCAAGGTACTTTCACATGATATTTATTACAGGGAGTTGTAGTGATTCCTCAAAACTTGCAGATGAATTGATGTAACATAGTTGTTTAATTACAGCATCACATGATGGAAAAGGAAAGTCCTCTGAAGGGCTTTATTTGCCAGTAGTTATTAACTGTACAGTACGTGGGTGCATACTCGACAAACATTGCTTGTCCATTTTCAAATCATAAGTGAGCTGTATGGGAAGACTTTTCATTCGGCATGCCATCTTGCTATACAGTATGAGCATCTTTGGTAGCATGTTAACTTGGTTTGTTACCCAACAGGGAAGCCTGGAGGATGTGTTTGAGACAGTGTCAGAGGTTCCACTCAGCCCCACCTCTGCCAACACTCCACGTCGTAGCAGCAGCAGCAGTGAAGCAAGCAGCACCCCAAGAGCCTCTCTGGATGTGAATGCCTGCACAACTGGCTCATCTTCATTGCCATCTGCACAGACCATGACCATTTCCATCCCCATGTCTCCACAGCAGACACTTGCTCTGTCTGTACCCTCAGACCCAGTTATGATACCCCGCAGGGATAACTTGGCAATGTTGGAGCCTGACCTTGATGATAAACAGAATGAGCAGAGCATGTACCTGAGCAATCAGTTCAGCACTGGATTAGAGCCCATTAAGGAAAGTGCTGAGAACCTGCTAGACAGTTCAGGGGGTTCGACTGGTACCTTGGGTCGGAGGTCACTACCCTCTCAGTCACCAGAACCACCATCATCATCACCGGTGCTGACTTCAAGGTCTCCAACACCATCTCCTACTGTCTTGGTTCAGAACAAGCCAGACGGGATGGTTTCGGTCATGATGAAGACACAGCCAATGCAGCCTTAGGAAAGGTTACACATAGCTCACTCCCTATACAAAATAACAAGCCTCAGGACAACTGTTTTTGAATGGATGCATGCAACTCTCACTCCTGACTACATGCACTTAAATGAAAGACCATGTTGTCAATAGTTGAGAGGCAATTTCTTGAGGGAGCAGGAAGATCATCTTGGTATTGCATGCTCAGGGTCTACATAAGCAGGGCTACCTACTGAAATATTCATTGCTGCAGAACTATTTTATCAAGAGGTGATGAATTAAACAGGGATTGTTGTCTGCCTTACACGGTATGCATATACCCTCAGCCCTTGATATGATAGTTCTGAGGGTGATGTATGGTGAATCTTTGGCGAATGAATCCAGAAGGAGCTGCTCTGGGTTATTATGTCCCAATGGCCTTTATTCGCCAATTAAGTATTGAACCAGTGAAGAGATTCTTTGATTGAGCATAATGAAGAATGTCATTACTGTACTACACTCAGTGCCGGATTTACCCCCTCGGCCCCCCCTAGGAAGTTGAGATCCGTCCTGTCCTGTCGTCGTCGTCGTCGTCCCCCCCCCCCCC
>KZ539553.1:1274-19153 GCA_000934665.2 Catajapyx aquilonaris | reverse complement strand
CCAGCTTCTCACGGCAACTTAATTCTTAACTCTAATGAATCTAATAGTTCGAATTGTATACAAGATGGCTGCCAGAATCCACACCCTTTCACTGCACTCTTCTCATATGGAGATACCAATGTAATGCATAAGTTATATTCAGTTGACATCACCCACCACATGTTTTGGTGAAGCGGCAGATGTGTGTAGGTGGAACAATGTGCCTGTACGAGAAAGTAGCTCCGACGAGTATCCAAAAACAGTGTAAAGTGGGCTCTACACAGTCGATCCGACTCCGACTCCGACTCCGACTCCGACTCCGACTCCGACTCTCCGACTCGGAGGCATCCAACCACCCTCTTCAGGCAGAGGTCTGTTGTTCGATGTCCGATGTTCCATGTTATTCCATGTTCGAAGGTGGGGAAACAGGTTTTTGTGGAGGTGAAGGGGGTGTGGGGGGCACCGAGTTCGACTAGGAGACCCCACTAGCCAATCAGAGAGCCGGGATGAGTCGGACAGTGATTCACACAGACAATCCGACGTCTTGCCCCGCCCACTCTCCCGTCTCCGACCTGCCTAGGTGACTTGAGCTGGCCTCCCCTGGCTCCCACGTCGGATCCGACACGGAATGCCATTTACACAGTAGGTTCGATGGTCGAAACCGATCCGAGTCGGATCGACTGTGTAGAGCCCACTTAAGGAGAAAGGGCGAATATCCCAGGTGGTAAGGGAAAGATTGGGCCCCAACTTTGCATTTTGTGTTAAAAGTGTGAAACGCAGTACTCTCGTTCTTTGGGCACTTCTGAGCATATGTGGACGTTGGGTCACGCTGAGTGACCCAGCTGGAGGTCACTTTCTCAGGGTTGCCATATTGAACAGGTGCAGCTTACCTTTACATGAATAAGGACCTTGCATTCAGTGATAAAAACATGAAACTCGCCACAATTGGTCTTTGTACACTTCTGAACATGTCAGACATGGGGCCACGATTACCGACCCCGATGGAAGTCACTATCGCAAGGTTTCCATATCTAACAGACTGTGAAACATGCGTTTCTATTGAATAGTTAGTTTGCATTCGGTGATAAAGACGTGAAACTCGGTACACTAGTTCTTTGGACACATACGAACATATCTGGACGTGGGGCTACGATGTCCGACTCTGCCGGGGGTCTCTATCGCAGGGTTTCCATACTAACAGACTGTGTACATCATGCGTTTATGTTTGAAGAGTGAGCTTGCATTCGGTGATAAAGACATGAAACTCGGTACACTAGATCTTTGGAGCCTTCCAAACATATCTGGACGTGGAGCCACGATGATCGACCCCGCTGGAGCTCCTTTTTCAAATATAAACCTGTGTTTCAGTTTGTTAAATGTGGTAACCCTGCGAAAGTGATTTTCAGCAGGGTCAGTCATCGTGGCCCCACGTCCAGATATGTTCGGAAGTGTCCAAAGACTAATCCTGGCGAGTTTCATGTCTTTATCACCGAATCGACGCTTCCTATTCAAATAGAAACGCATGTTGCGCCTGTTGTATATGGCAACCCCGTGAGTGACTCACAGCTGGGTTATCCATCGTGGCCTCACTTCCAGACATGTTCATAAGTGTCCAAAGACCAATAATTGTGGCGAATAAAATTTCAGGTTTTCATCACCGAATGCAAGGTCCTTATTCATGTAAAGGTCTGCGTTGCACAGTTGGATTTGGCAGCCCCACAAAAGTGATCTCCAGTGTGGGGTCACTCAGCGTGGCCCCACGTCCAAATATGCTCAGAAGTGTCCAAAGAACCAGTGTACTGAGTTTCATGTTTTTATCACCGAATAAAAAATCCTAAAGGTATGATGCACCTGATAGATATGGCAACCCTGTGAAAGTGACCCCCGGCGGGGTCACCCATCGTAGCCCCACGTCCAGATATGCTTAGAAGTGTCCACAGAACGAGTGGAACGAGTTTCATACTTTTATCACAAAATGCAAAGTTAAAACCCTTAGCATCCGGACTCTTAAAAACAATTTAGGAAGAAGGGCGAATATCCATTTAATTTTTGACACTTAACTCTATGTAAATATTTTCTAATTGTGATCGCGCCAAAGAAAATCAATGCATTGCTCCAATACAATCCAAAAATTTAGAGCTTATACAGTGATACTGCGATTTGTGAGGGCGATTTCAATCCTATTATTAGCTCTGCGGTAAAATTTCTCAAATGGTCTATCCACACTTTTTCTTTAATGCCTACGATGCGATGTGAGGAAGACAGGAGGTGTATGCAAATACAGTGTGGTTCACTGCCCAAGTTATCCATCCAAGATGGCCGAAATGGTGAGGGCGATATAAATCAAGTCCGCATTCGAACCGCAGTCGTCCCTAGTCGCGGTTTGCGTCTGTCTGGGCTTCCTCTTTATTATTCATTATCTGTACGCAATGTAGGCTCTTGGGGAGTGAACACTTTTCGAGTTAAACTACAGGGTCATCGAAAAAGAATGTCCGAATTTTTAAACCCTATAACTCGAAAACTTGTAGACATACCGGTATCTAAATGATTTAAGTTTTGAAAGAGATTTCTAAAGTTTTGGTATCACCTAAGTTTGTTTCGACATGAACAGATGAACTCCATTTGTCACTCAAAAAAATAATGTAAATACTGTAATCAGTGTCGTGCCTAACCCCATCAGACATGTCTGAAATCACCATTATGATCATATCCCGTAGGTGCTGGAGCTGCTAGATATTTTCACCATACATGTATATCCACATAAAAGTCAATTGGGGTAAGATCCGGCCTTCTAGAGGGACTAGGCATTGGGTAACTTCTCATTCAAGANGGGGGGGGCTGAACAAATGAAACGTTCCTACGGCAGGTTTGTTTCCTGGCTGAGGCGACTCTTTATTTGCATCATCAAGAACGATGTGTGTGGTGTAAAGACCCATCATCTCCAGCACCTACGGGATAGGATCGCAACGGTAACTTCGGATATGATTGAGAGGGTTTGGCTCAAGACCGAATACCGTCCTTTTTATCTGCTGAACAACAAATGAAGTTCATATCGACACAAACTAAGGCGAGATAAAAACCTTAGACATTTCTTAGCATTTGAAAATTGAAATCATGAAGGTACTATGTCTAAGTTTTCGAATTATATGGTCTTAAAATTTGGACATTCTTTTTGGATGACCCTGTATTTACACATAAGTACGGCTAACGTCATCAATATCTATCGAACTTTATGCTGGTATGCTCCCCTATCCCAACATTTCCCTGCATCCCATCTACTTCCCAGTTGCAAGACAGCCGCCGAAATGACCTCTAGAGAGCGTCGAACTTTGCATGTCGTCCGATTATGGCAGAAATTTCGTTATAAAATGAATGGTTTAACAAGAAAATGTCCACTCACCATGTGCCTTCGTTGTTCAGAAAATGAATCGATCTCAACTGAAGAGATAAAGGAGAGCTCTTGACCGAATGGTAACCTCGACTCGGAGGGCTGCCATACGAATGCGGACTTGACTGATATCTCCAGTTGGGCCCAATCCATCACCTGGGTCAATTCTGCCATCTTGGCTAGGTAACTTGGGCAGTGCACCGCCCGCGCCCTCTAACTACTTTCGATGGTTAGGAAGCGTAGAGACAACGTATTGGGACTATAGAGGGCAATATAAATGCAGGGCGTGATGTTTATCGCGATATTACTATTTTATGCTGTGTTAAGCGAACACTAAAGCAGTGTTATGATCCAGAGAGTTGATGCGGAGGGTGAAAACTATGAATGTGATGTGATGTATTATTTGTACGAATTATAGTTTATTTTTTATTTTCGTTTTATTGTTGGTCGGTCAAATGGCGGTGGCTGCAGACCGACTGTATAAATAAGGCTCGTGGAAGAACGACAGACGCACTAAGCATCACTCAACACTACTCTTGGCAACATGATTGGAATCAATGAATAACAAAGGTGAACCACTTGTTCTGGGTTTACTATCAATCACACAACCCAGCCTATACCACATGACAAGAGCTGTGTTTCAAAAGCTATTTGCTATATTATTACTGCAGAACAGAAGAAGAAAAAAACATACGGTACCATATGTAAAGTGTATTTCGCTTACGCGTAATAGTCACACATTTCCAAAGCAAAATGAATCAATGTGTCACTATTATGCTGGCAATGACGTTAACTCCCAGTGAAGGGCATCATTGTTGTTTTTGGCAGATTGGGCTTAGAAGACACTGCTCAAAATACGTACCTGAACTCGGGTTGCAGAACCGGTCGGTTGAGAGACAACACACCAGTCGACCTATCCAGCTTGAAGGTGCTGACATCGCCGCTAGTCATCTCGTATGTGACAAGTCCGTTGGTACCTGAATCCAAATCCCGTGCGGAAACCTGCATGACTGGGATGCCTTGGGGCCAGCCTGCCCTTAAGACGCCGGCGTTCATAGACACAAAATACGGAGCATTGTCGTTGACGTCCTCGACGATGACTGTCAGCGTCTTTTCGGACGACAGGGATGCCGACGGGGACTGGTCCGTCGCTACGACGGTCAGTCTGAACGTATCGGCGAACTCTCTATCGATGGGACGTACCGTTCGTACCACACCGGTTGCCGCATCGACAGTAAAATGTTGGCCTGGCGGATATTGTCCCTTGAGGGAATACAGGATCTGTCCGCTCGACCCTGAGTCAGGGTCTTCGGCGGATACAGTGACGATTGGTGTATCAGGAGGGATCCCCTCCTGTATCTGTCGCACCAAGGCGGTCGATGGAAAAGTTGGTCTGTTGTCGTTGACATCAAGGACTACGACAGAGAACGACACGGTACTGCGTAACCGCAGCGGGCTTCCAGCGTCCTGAGCGGTGATGTTCAGCTCGTAGTTCTGGACGCGCTCAAAATCCAGAGGGCGGTTGAGTACGAGGCGACCAGTACCACCTTCAATGCGAAACGTGTCGTGTCGGTTGCCTCCGGATATCAGGAACGTCACCTGTATGCCGTACACAACAAACATGTCACAACAACAATAAGGGTAGGAATATTATACGGGTATTATTACGGTGCTTTAATTAGCGTCAAATTCCTGTCATGTAATTGCGTAATTGTAATGTATGTAATGTATGTAATGCTGTAATAATTACTGTCATGTAAATGAGATGTAACCTGTATGCCGTATCGTACCGTAATTTGATCTTTAAATTGGGGGAAATGGGAATGGGGGGCGGGGGGGGGGGGGAGAAGCCCAAGAAAAACCCGCGTAATAACCCTCCTTAAAGGAACGGTTCAGTGATTTTGCATGTTCGAAAATCAAGCAAGACTCCCTGATTCTGAATATCTGGTCGGTTTTGATAGCAAATGCACCATATGCGTAAAATTTCAAGTCAAAGTCGATTTATTTTAGAAATCAGAGCCGAACACGGTCTACGTTCAAAATAACTATACCACCGACACGAGCAGCACTAATACAACACATGAAGAGAGAGTTGATGAGTATCAGGCTGGACATATCTTGGGCAGAGACGCAGGGCCATTCAGTCTGAACACCCCCTCCCCCCAGATCTTTGGGGGTGGAAGAAAGACAAGGATGCGTGGATACCAGTCTGGATTTTGCAACCTGATGTATGAGCCGCTTGTAGATCACTCGACAAGTGCGCCTGTACCACAGTATGTGAAACTCAGCGCTGCTGCTGCCATGCCGCAGGTATATACCTGCTACCTTGCACTCTGGCCTGCAGGAATTGCAAGGGTGAATGCAGTACGACTTTTTCCCCTAATGCAAATGCCAGGATTGATCAATACTGCATTGCCTTAGATACTCATCTTTCTCTTCCAGCAGCAGGCGCACGCCGGAGTATGCTTCAAGTTACGGAGGATTGGAGCATCCCATCAACTGAATGGCCATAATACAGGGTGATTACAAATGAATAGTAGAATTACAAATGCATATAGCTCCGTACCTATCAACCGTACATGAACGTGTTATACACCAAATGAAAGAGGAGGTTTTAAAGTTTTTTTCCTGCCTTAGAAATGTTCTATATGATTTCCCTTGGTCACTCGAGAAACGTCGATCCGATAGTGCAATTCCTCCCATACTCGTGCCAGCATGTCCGTTGTCACTGACTCAACCGCAGTAACAATGTACTGGCATTCAGATGTTCGCCAGTTTCTGAACAATGTGCTCCTTCGTCGTTGGATAGGTCGCAGTGACCAGCAAGACTTGTCGCTTTACTGCTGGCCCCCAAGGTCGCCGGATTTGACGCCATGCGACTTCTTCTTTTGGGGGTACGTTAAGGATGCTATGTACGAGCCACCGATGCCAACAACCCTGGACGAACTCAAACATCGCATTGTTGCTGCGGTTGAGTCAGTGACAATGGACATGCTGGCACGAGTATGAGAGGAATTGCACTATCGGATCGACATTTCTCGAGTGACCAAGGGAAGTCATATAGAACATTTATAAGGTATGAAATAAACTTCAAAACCTCCTCTTTCATTTGGTGTATAACACGTTCATGTGCGGTTGATAGGTACGGAGCTATATGCATTTGTAATTATACTATTCATTTGTAATCACCCTGTATATTTGGAGGCCCAAGCCGATTAAGAAACCTATAGGTCATTCTGTCAACTGCAGTACAGTACCCTTCAGTTATGACCTCAACGTATAACCCAACGAAATTTTGACAGGATTTGCGGTCGTCACGCTCTAATCGTCCCTCCATCACCCACCGAAGGGCGGCGTAAACCATTTTTGGCATGCCTTCTATCGTGTTATAGCATTCTCAGGGTGACTGAGCGACCTCGAAAGCGTCGAAAACGACACCCTACTCATCGGTATGGGTCACTTCGAACGCATTGGTCATTTTTGGCCGCCATTTTTTAAATGACCTACCGTATAATTATGAAGTCACTTCCGTTGCTCGGATGGCATTTTAAACAGCGTCGTCGTATTTAGCGGGTCTGATTCATGCGAAATCGACGCCAAGATCACACATTGGCGATTTTTAAGCAATAATTGTTCTCTCTCTTTTAAAAAAAAAAAACTCACCCCCCCTCCCCTCTCACCATACCCCCCATTTTGGGGGTCCTAAGGGATGAAACGAAAGGAACTACGGGCCAAATCAACCAAATGGGTCTAAGGAACAAGTGTGCAAAGTGGTTACTGGTTAGCTGCTTTCACAAAATGCAGTTTTCTGCTGATATTTTCATCGTACCGCGGGGACTAGGAGGAGAGACGAGGAATACACATTGCCCACATCTTGGCCGCATGTGACGGCGTGGCGTCGGAGGAAGGGCCAAGTGATCCATCCACTTCCTAGTTCAAAAATTGACTTCACGGCTAAGTCAATCTTTGGGCAGCCGGCCGGCCCAATGGCCCATGCAGGTTACCGGGATCTCCGCAGGCGGCGCTAGCTACTCGATATTACCGTAGCGAATACCGTAGCGGATTGCGATTTTCACCTAACGGAATTTGCATACGCGGCGGCAGATACAAAAACCGACCACATTTTTGGAATCAGGGAGTCTTCCTTGATCTTTGAAGCAAAACCTGCAAAACCACTGAACCCTTCCTTTAAGGCCGCACGGTCACGACGATTTTTCCCACTCGCGGAGGCCAAGTTGGGCCGAGGGACGGGTGCAGCGTTGTGTTCGCACCGCCGGTGTGGCCGTCTCGCTGGAGGTGCGGTCCTGAAATTGTCACAGAATGGCGAGGAAGAGCCAATTGAGCCTCCCGACCAAGGCTCGATCAATTCGGATAATAATTGCGCGATCTAGAAGGGGAAGAGTTTTTTTAAAAATGGGTCACAGCATCTTGGCTCAGGATGCGAATTTGGGAAGAATCTCGCTTTGTCACGATGGCCTTAGCCCTCCTCTTCCTACTCCTCCAAAGCGCGATTTTTTGGGCCGGTGGTTTTTGCGCAAGTAGACAAATGCCGTCACCCCCGCAACAAGTAAAATAGCCGGGAGAACTCGCTGATGAAGAGCGGTTGGTAGTGCAGCCGAGTCGTNCCCCCCCCCCCCCACCTCAACCCTACTCTCCACTTGCTGCAGGGGGGAACCGGATTGGGATGGTTTTTGGGCTAAAATGGTATGGACGATGCCTGATGTTCTGCGTAATCGTGGAATGCATACCATAGAGGCATAGAGAATATCACTGAATGCATATTTACCGAGTAAATTTTTAAAATTTATACAAATTTTGTTTAAAAATTATAGTTTTAAAAAATTTACTCGGTAAACGGGAATTTCTTCTGCTAACTGACAATTATAAGCAATAATTATGATTGCTTATAATTTATTGTCAGTTAGCAACAAAAATTCCCGTTTTTTCCCTAAACGTCTAGTTTCTTATACCGGCCCAGGATTTTACACAACGAGGTGCATTTGTTCTGGGCGGTTGCTGGGATATAATACATTGTCGCAAATATAACATTCCCGGTGTTGGCCAGAGGAGGGGACATGCACCCCCACCCCTCCTGCTCTGAGCCCAATAATCCAACATCTTGTGCGCGGCCAAATAGTTTTCACACGAACGATGATTTCCGCTAACCAAGACCTGTCATCATGTCACTATTATACGAATTCCTGGGACTCGTAAAAAGCAAAACTCCAAGTTCCTACGCCCAGCAAGTTGGAAGGTAACACTATTCTCCCCTTTTAAAAACTGATATTATTGTCAGAATGGAGGGTTTAAAATAATATTTGACTTGATAAATATCCAATGCATAATTGACTACAGGAAAAAATTTTGGACTTCGACACACGATGAGATAAAAATTATTGCAACCTTTCACTTCCATTAAATCACTTAAAATTTGGGGTGTTTCCATAGCGATGTTATTTTTTCTACTTTCTCTTACTTTAAAAAAATACTATCTAATTGACATCGGGACTTAATAATGTTATCCAGTTACAGTGCTTGATTAGGCTTACTTGTGATGTGACTGACCTGAACCTGAACTGACAGGAAAGGAAGAGTACCGGTACCAGGCCCCGGTCACTCGTATACCTTATATGGCTTATAACATTGCTCCCCCTGTGAGCTTAGCTCTTCTCCCCCACCAGGGGAGGAGGGGGGGTTGCCATGGGCGGCGCTCGGCTCGGAACCCAAGATGAGTGGCGCCTTACCTAACAGGCAATTCTGAACCATTTCGCATTTCGCTCTGATTGGCTGGAGTAGGACAGGCCTCTTGCTGAAGTACAGGAGGCCTGTACTATAGGCTACTCCAGCCAATCGGAGTCGAGCGAAATGGTTCAGAATTGCCCGCTAGATAAGGCGCCACTCATCTTGGGTACCGAGACGAGCGCCGCCCGTGGCAAACTCTCCCCTTGGTGGGGGGAAGAGTCAAGCTCACACAAAAATGGGGGAGTGTCCGGGGCCTGACAGGTACTGTATGCTATGTGCACCGGCACAAAAACAAATTTTGATGCAAAGCACTATAAGGGAGCACAAAATGAAGCACTGCACAATCCGGGATTATTCCAAAGTAGAAATTTTTGCACTTTTCACAAATTGTGCCCGGCACTAAATGGGACTGCAAGATGGCCGACCGCACAAGGCCGTGAGACTACGGACTTACCGGAATTATTTTGTGATAATTCAAGCACAATTTATGGTTAAATTAAGATAAACGATTTTCGGACGGGGAATAGGTTTAAATAAATTGCATTCAGAACTTTTGGTGCTCCGTCTTCACACTGTGCGCACATGTCGCTAGTAGGCCTCGGCCACCGGAACGCGTGTCGCGTCATGTGTGCCTAGCTGGCAAGGGGGACCAACTCTCCAAGGTGCAGCCTGGCCTGAGGGAGTACGCAAAGATCAGCGGTGAGGCTGCACCCTCAGCCCACTTTTTTCGGCTCCGACCATATAGCCTACTCAGATCCTGTCCTTGGGCATGTTCTTCCCTTCGTTTTATTATTATTATTTTTATTTTTATTTTTTTGTAAAATACAATATATTTTTGTCCTGGTTGGAACGAGTCTGGAATTTGTGCTGCAAAAAATCGTCTAGGAACAAAAATATTGTTCTGACTTGCATTTTGTCCGGAACAAAAATAGTGCCGGTGATGGAAACAGATCGTCCTTGGGAAATGGAAGGGGGCGAGAAGGTTCCACTTTATAGTCATGTTTCATTGGTTTCACCCAGGTTTCCATAATGCAAAAAATGAAAACCGACATGGTGCGGACAATGCGTACTGTAGGATTATATTTTTTAACAATAGACCCATTCATATGGCAACAATATCTCGCATTGGATCATGTGCCACTCCTGATCAGTCACAATATTGGGATGTTGGGGGAGGCACGGTGGCTGAGATGGTAACGTCTCGGCTTGCTATGCGAAAGGTCCCGGGTTCAAATCCACACCCGGGAACAAACCTTTCGCTTGCGTCAATGGGTCGTGACCCGCGCCTAAGGAGGCGTCTTGGCAACCTGACCTCCTGGGGGACTGCACCTGGCCCACCGCTGGGCAATGCACCTGCACTTGTGTCCCCTCCCCAAATCCCCTCCCTTACCCAATTTCCTAGTATTCCTTGCACCGGTGTCTGAAGAAAAATAACAATTAGAAACTGTATGGTGGTCTGCCACCCCCCTAAAGCGGCCTAGGGTTGCATCACGGGGTAAATAAAATAAACAAAAAATATTGGGATGTTCACATGTTTCGTATGTTGATTCCCTTGAATGAGCTTTTACTAGTTTTTCGGAAGACACACTGAGATTTTGGATTTCACGGATTTTGAGTTTCCCCCCGTATTTATATATTTAAATTTATTTAATTTGGAGGCAATGGAGGTAATATTCCTTACGAATCGGTTGTAGGGGCCACCTGATATAGACCTATACAGAGCCACGGAGGCATTCGTGGATCTTCGCGCTCGCGGAAGCGAACTCAAGTCAGGTATACTACCATCGGAAAGTTTTGATTATACGTAGATGCCTTCAGCACGACAGAAAGAGGGTCGGGTGCAAGAAAACACGGGACAGTGCCCTTACAAAAGAGGCTCATGTTCCGTACCTGCCAAAATTAATGTGGGACTCTCTGACACAGCACAGCGGAAGTGGTCAGAGGTTCGTACTGCACCCAGAACCTCCAAAATCAAACGCATACCCCGCGATGTTTGGAGCTAGGCAAGACATTATTTTTTATCAATCAATAATTATTTGGCCCAAAACCATCACATCTAGCTGCAACGGACAGTGGTAGGTCACATCTACCATCCGATTTATTATCCTTTATGCAACCGGCCCTTAACCCCTTCAGCCCCAGATCGGCCCGAACCACACAGTTTTCGGCTTACGCGTACTCCGAAGATACGGACAAGATATTTTGCAAATAATAACAGCTATACTTACGAGGTCTGGGAAAACCCTATGAATGTGTCTGGAACCATTTTACTCGTCTGGAAGTCCCTAAATTAATTTCCAAAAAAGGGCTATAATAACTCGAAATTGGACTACTGTCGCCCAACTTTTAGGCTGATTTAATTATGAAATGCGCGAAAATATGAGGAATAACAACTTTGAGAACCATACCAGAGGAATTTGCTGAAATCGTCGTGCTTTGTGAGAAATAAATTAATACTTATTTGCGGCTTTCTGGCCCTTCGGAAAACTCGGGAAAACTACGGAAAACTCCCAAATTTATTTGTTTCTCATGAAGTACGACGATTTCAGAAAATTCATCTCATACCCATTTAGGAGTTTTCCTAAGTGCTAGAAAGCCGCAAATAAATATTAATTTATTTCTCGCAAAGTACGACGATTTCAGCAAATTCGTCTGGCATGGTTCTCAAGGTTGTTATTCCGCATATTTTCACGCATTTCATAATTAAATCAGCCTAAAAGTTGGGCGGCAGTAGTCCCATTTCGAGTTATTATAGCCCTTTTTTGGAAATTAATTTAGGGACTTCTAGACGAGTAAAATGGTTCCAGACACATTCATAGGGTTTTCCAAGATCTCGTAAGTATAGCCGTTATTATTTGCAAAATATCTTGTCCGTATCTTCGGAGTACGCGTAAGCCAAAAACTGTGTGGTTCGGGCCGATCTGGGGCGGAATGGGTTAATAATATTACAATGGCACTTAGAATAAATTATTATTGTATAATAATGTTATTCTAAAGGGGAGGCGGAGTGGTGCTGCGGTAACGTATGCGCCCACGGATGTTAAGGTCCCTGATTCGATCCCAACTCGGGGACACCTCCTTCTTCTCGTGCAGAGTTCATGAGTCGTCTCTGACTTCGTCTCGGGTGGAATTTCCTTAGACTAATCCACCCGGGGGAGCTCACAAGACGACCACATTTCAGACAAGGCACTGCACTTGCACATCCCCTCCTGTCATCCCGGGCGCTTCAATAATAGGGTTCCCAAAGTTGCACCAACGTTAAAATAAAGGTCTGGCTGAAAACCCCTTGGGGTATACGCCTACTAATTATTATCATTATTATTATTATTATTATTATTATTATTATTATTATTATTATTATTATTATTATTATTATTATTATTATTATTAGCCTATTATTAATGATGATGATGATGATGATTATGATTATGATGATGATGATGATGATGATCATAATAATAATAATAATAATAATAATAATAATAATAATAATAATAATGATAATAATAATAAAGTTATTCTGTGGTCACTAATTTTTCTTCTCCGCATTCTATTTTAGGCAACCTTAGGACACACATCTTCTTTGAAAAAGCGTCCTACATGCAGCCATTCTCCCTTCTGGAAACGTAGACGTTCACGATACTCACGTGCCAAAAAGAAATACGCAAGACAGGTTAGTTCATGCAAAAGTTTCATTTGTGTCACCTGGATTTTAATATTTATAACAGCATTAGGGGACCACTACTAACTTACTACCACTACTACTACTACTACTACTACTACTACTACTGCTGCTGCTGCTGCTGCTGCTGCTGCTGCTACTGGTTCACTAACTTAGAGACCACACATGTTTCCTGACGTCACCACCTCCGTGTGCATAAAATCATTTAGAATGGTTCTAAAGATAAGAAATAATTTACTGTAATTTCATTCACATTTCACAAGCTTTATTTCCCGATTCTAAAAATCCTGCTCCTCATAATACTTTTAGCGTTTTCAGTGTATAACGCTTATGTAGGGACTAATATATTTTCTTTTCTATTCCACTTGCTTTATTAGGCCTACTTTGTACCGAAGAGAGCCTTATTTGGATTTAGTAAAGGTGCAAATATGGATAACACGGAGTCACCTACGACTTCAATGCACATGAAGACACCTGAAGAGCACAGAGTGGAGTCTCAGGAATCTATGATCGAGAAGAAGAGGACTGAGGAGCCAGAGCATCGGGCGGTAGCTCTGAAGTCTGCTCTCAAAAAGACACCTCGGGAGCCAGAGCACCGGGAGGTAGCTCTAAAGTCCATTCTCAAAAAGAAATCTCGGGACCCAGAGCACCGGGAGGTAGCCCTGAAGTCCATTCTCAAAAAGAAACCTCCGGAGCCAGAGCACCGGGACGTATCTCTGAAGTCTGCTCTCAAAAAGACACCTCGGGAGCCAGAGCACCGGGACGTAACTCTGAAGTCTGCTCTCAAAAAGACACCTCGGGAGCCAGGGCACCGGGACGTAACTCTGAAGTCTGCTCTCAAAAAGACACCTCGGGAGCCAGAGCACCGGGACGTAACTCTGAAGTCTGCTCTCAAAAAGAAGACATCTCTGGACCCAGAGAGGGAGAACGTGCTTCTAGAGCCAGAAAATAAGAATAAATCTCTGGATCCATTGTGCAATAGTGAGAGTCTGGATCTAGTGCGAAATGAGCAGGCATTAGAATCAATGCGATATGAGGAGCCATTGCAATCAGTTAGTAGGTATGGGCTTGAAGAACAATCCATTGGGGAGCCTCTGGAGGCAGTGAATGAGGAACCACTGGAGACAGAGTACAAGGAAATAGACCAAAGATCAGAGACACCCCAATTTGAGAATGGTACAAGAACCTACGATGGCATGGTTGACTCCAACGATTTGGATGAGGTAAGTACGGTATGTTTGTTGTTGATGATTAATGCGGTGAATGTGACAAGTAATTTTCCACATCCATATATTTGCTTGCAGAATTTAGGATGTGACTCTGACATGCCCCTCTCTAGCAGTTATCCAATAAGAGAGGAGACCGACGTTCATGGGCTCCAGGTATTATAACACGACTTTTGGCTAATATATTATAATGTACTAATATTGTTGACTTTATAATTACTTTATATCGCTCAATTAGGACTTCAATTATAAGTGGTATGGAGATGATATGAGCGGGGATGAAGTGGTTGAGGAAGAGTTCAACTCCGACAGTAGCTCTCAGTACCGTCTTGAAGCATCGATGGTTGAAACTGTTTATGAAGTATGTACCGCAACGTTTATACAAATACGTTTCAATTGACATTTAAAATTCATTTTTATCTGAATGTACAGTACGTACTATATCGCTCAAAAAGATAGAGACGATTGGCATTTGATTCAAGTGCAAGTTGCACTTGAGTCAAATGCAAAATCGTCTCTATCTTTTTGGGCGATATAGATACATTATGTGTGTTAGTTTTTATATCTGTGGATATTAATAAAAGTTTCCCAAATCAACACTTCCAACAATAAGGTGGGGAAAGCATAATGCTTTCTTTACATGTACAATATAATTATCCAGCTGCTCATACGCATTCCCATTTGTAGGTTCCAATGTGTATCTTGGAAGGGAATAATCCATCAGGTTTTCCCCAGCCTGATTGTTGGAGTTGTCAACTTGGGAAGACGGTGTTCTACTCCGTGGGTGAATTCTGGAGGCAATGCAGACTAAAAATTATTTCTTTCTTTTAGACCTGCTCTTCACGCTCGGAGTCCTTGGCCTCCTACTCAGAGTCCTTCGACTCCTACTCTTCACACTCAGAGCCCCTTGACTCCTACTCTTCACACTCAGAGCCCCTTGACTCCTGCTCTCCACAGGCAGAGCCCATTGACTCCTACTCTCCACACTCAGAGCCCGTTGGCTCATGCTCTCCACACTCAGAGCCCGTTGGCTCATGCTCTTTACACTCAGAGCCCGTTGGCTCATGCTCTCCACACTCACAGTCCCTTGACTCCTGCTCTTTACACTCACAGTCCCTTGACTCCTACTCCTCCGATTTTGACGACCCTCCCAGTGATTCTGAGGACGAGATTGAAGACATTAGGAAAGCTATGGCAATCGAAAATGAGTCCGCAAAGAAGTGAGTACTTAATGCATTGTCTTATTTAAATGCCGATCGAATGAACTGCCTGCCATGCAATACCTGCAACAATAAATGTGGTATAATTTATTTTAGTATTTATGAATTTTAAATACCGCATACAAGTTAGGGCTAATTTAGTTTGCCTGAATTGCAAAACGTGGTGATGATTTGGTACAGGATGATGCACTGTCCAAGGTCTCAGTTGAAGAAGGAAGTAGGTGAAGAATTTATTAATCGTTAGCTCCAGAAAACCCAACAGCGACAAGTAAAAGTGGCTCTGGTTCTTGCAAAAAATTAAAATAGCTGCTAGGGTAAATAGTCCCTAACTTTTTTACACGTGACACTGCTGGCTGTTAATAAGCTTCAATGGGTTATTTCTTATAGATGCTATAAAAGAACCGCGTTGTTTTGTGTGGCTTTCTCACACCTAATATGCGATGTGTGAGGCGAGTTTGACAAATACACCATTCTAGGGTTCATTGGGAAAATGTGCTAAAAGGTGGTAGAGGGTGCACAATGTCTGACTATCTCGTAAGAAAGACGTGCCTGGCAGGCTGCAGGTCTATGATTCAGGGGTGGCCATTAGCTTTTGGACACCCGGTCAAGATCAAACCTTTTTGTTGTGGGAATATATCAATATATTTGTCAAATTTTGCATTAATTTGTGCTGTCATTTTTAGACACTGACTAGCCGTAAATATCTAATTTGCCAGGGTGTATAATGAGTTGATGTATCTTTGTGCTGAACAGGAAAAATGAAAACTGGTTTGACTGGCATGAGATTTGACTAAGGTTCACATATTGAACACTTGGTATAAAAACTGGGAGATATTTTCGGGCCATATGGTACTATCTTAGGGCCGGTTTCACCGAGCTCAGTATATGATAAAACCAGGGTTCTTTAGGAAAATCTATACAAATAGATAGGGATTTTGAGAAATACCCTGGTTTTATCATATACTGAGCTCGGTGAAACCGGCCCTTAGTGAGTATACACAGGGCGATCCAAATTGCTTACCGGTATCCGATTTCTGTTGTAATATTTTCGCACTAAGATGCTTGTTATTAAGATGCTACTTTTGCATAGTCTAGTTAACTTTTAGTGGTTATCAAATGCGTTGTAGATCTTTTAGCATGTATTTTGGATCACCTTGTATACCATAATCACTTCCATGCAGATACTAGATTTGATATTAGACTTTGCGAGAGTTAGCATATGCCATCAATCATGCTCTTGCGGTATGCCTAAATACGTGAATATTCTTCGCATTACAGGATGACAGAAGAAAAAGCTGAGAAAGCTGCCATGGATGCAGCCAAACCAAAGTATACATCTGTAAACATAGCAGGAGCACTAGAAAGGTTGAATCGCCTTAACAAAGAGGTGCGTTAAGAATATAATCGCAGAGCAGTCAGTTTCTACAAGACTTTCAGCCATACCAAGCGTGGTCCAGCTACAGAAATATTGATGGCACATGACTAGTTTTCAGTGTGTACCACCACTACCACGTATACAGTAGGCCTACTATAAAATTGGGTTATTTTGTCACTTTATTTTATTGATATTTACTTGTATGCAGTATATTAAGATACTGCGTCAGGATTTCATGACTTATGGACACTTTGGCCTAGTGGTTATCGCCAATAACCTGAGGCCTAGAGTTCGATCCCCGGAAATGGAAGGATTTAGGATGGGTTCTCTGTTTTGAGTGTTTTCCATGTTTTGTTTTTTTTCGCGGTCCTCCCGTTTCCTCCTGCAATCAAAATCCATCACAGTGCAGATGTTTAATGAAGTGGATAATAATTAAAGGAGAATCTTCCTAAGAGGCCACATATAAGCTTACATATCATGGAGTAGGGGGAGGCGTGGTGGCCGAGTCAGTAACGACTCCTCTTGCTGAGCGGAAGGGCCCCGGTTCGATCCCCGCCCGGGAGCTCCGCTACTTCGCCTGCGTCAGGAGGGTATAAAAAACCAGGTTATACCTGACCCGCGCCTGGGAGCTGCCTGGCAACCTAACCTCCAGAGAGACTGCACATAACCCCGGTAAAAAGACATTGCACCTGCACCCTTGTATCGTCCCAAGAAATCCCCATCCCTACCTCATGCCCTTTCTTCTCTGCACCGGTTATCGAAGAAAACATTTCGGAAAGATAGTTTGAAAAAAATTGTGGTTTGGGGTGTAAAATGAGGTTCACGGCTGAAGGAAGACTGACACTAGTTTATTCTGGGTGTGCTGCTTATACAGGGTGTATCTGAACTCAGTGCCCCGACGTATATGACTGCCTTCCTAGCCACCAGAGGATCGATTTAAGTATAGGAGTCATTATGTCTGGCCGCCGCATTACTGAGATAATTGGCCGCAAACATGTAGTACAAAATATCCTGTCGGTTAGGCCACCCATCGAACCCTCCCCCAGTCAGAAGTCTCTGGAAGGTCTGGGGGCGGGACTTTGTTGGTTTGTTGCCCACAGGTGGTAAGGCCTCTTTGCAGAGCCGGATTAAGGTAGTGCGGGGCCCGTAGCTTATGCCATGAGCGGGGCCCCAACCGAAGGCGATAGGGCAGGGGTATTCAACTAGTTTCTGACAAGGTCCAGTATTTACCTTTTCTGGGCCATTGCAGGTCCGCCCCCCCCCCCCC
>KZ539552.1:0-12169 GCA_000934665.2 Catajapyx aquilonaris | reverse complement strand
GTCTGACGCTTAAAAAAAATATATATATATAAAATATTGTTATTTCCTTCATTTAATTTAATTTAATTTTAAAATATTATATCCTCCTGAGACCTGATGTCCAATATATTGGACATCAGCCAAAAAAAAAAAGGTGTCAACTGAAATTGACGCCATTTTTTTCCGCTGATGTCCAATATATTGGACATCAGGTCTCAGGAGGATATGGAAAGTTATGGCCGCCCAGAGGGCGGCCGCTCTTCGGAAACCTTTTCTGCCTGTATAGTGGTAAATCAAGCTCTCAAAAATGCGTTTTTCTTTGTGATCTCGCCTTAATTTCCTATTATTGTATTTAAGGGCGACACGGTATGGCGCAGTGGTTAGCGCCACAGCCTTCCACCTCTGAGGTCTCTTGTTCGATCCCCGGGTCGGACAGAGGATACTTATGTGCATAAAGTTTAGATGGGTTCTCTCCGCGTGTTCGCGTGGGTTTTCTCGGGGTTCTGCCGTTATTTCCCCCCACAATCGAAATCCATCACATCAAAGGCAATGATTAATAAAGTCAGTCTATTAAAAGATGATCCCCTAAAAAGTCCAAGGAGGCTTATAACGGGCGGGTATCCATTATTATTGTATTTGAGAAATATTATTTATTGCAACTCGCGGCCGCCCTTACATGGCCCAGAGGGCGGCCGCCCTTCGGCAATTACCTTTTCTGCCTGTAGTGGTAAATCAAGCTCTCAAAAATGCGATTTTCTTTGTGATCTCGCCTTAATTAATGCCTGCATTTCTTGGCGGTAGAGTTTCAAACTTTGAACCGCTTTCAACTACGCTCAGCTGCGGCCAGCGCCGCCTTTTCGTAGCGGAGAAAGAGGGAAGCTGTAAAACAGCTGACAGCTGAGAGAGTAATGCAGAGACTACAAAGTAGTCAGACATGCCACTCAGTGGCCGGAACCGTCCGCCTGTTTGGAGCTCGCCAGGACGTGGTTCCGCGTCCCGCCGTAGGATGACAGCACTCTAGGCCCTCCCACGGCAGGATTCAGAACTTCGAGAACTTGTGCTGCTCAGCTACGGCAGGATGCAGAACTCCATGCATCCTCCCTTCCCATGCACTCCGTGTCCCATGGAAGGGAGGATCTTAGACCATATATACAGTACCATATATCTGGTATATATGGTCTAAGGGGAGGATGCATGTGTATTTGGAAATTATGCGAGAGCTCTCTAATCTTCTGACCAATTAGTTGCGCGGTGGCCGCCAGGCGACACCACCAGCTTCTGCTGCACCAGCGCACAGGGATGACGGTGGCTGGACGTAGTACTAGCGGAGGTTCGTTCTATCAGGTGGCATGTCTGAGGCAGAGCCATTAGAAGGTCGATGGAGTAATGAAAGATGGCTGGATTCTCTGGAATGTTCCCACCAGAGAGGTTCCCACGTGCCGCTTGACATGATCTCTTCCATCGGTCGCCGTTTTTGAGACACCCACTGGGAGGTAAAATTGAGGGAGAGTTTATGATCTACAGTACAGGTTGACATTTCCGTTTTCTATTTTTAGCTCGAAATGCAGCTTGTTGCAGCGATTGTTTTGGTGACCCTCGTGTCATCATGGGACATGGTGGCCTGCGATCGAAAGTGTACCAGACTAAGCAGCATTAGCAAGTTCCAGTTTGCCACGAAGAACCCCTATCGTGCTGTGCGAAATATGAATGCAACTTCTCTGTTCTCTTCTGGTAATTATGTCTAGTGCTGGGATGGGGTTTCCGCAGCCAAAAATGGCTGTGTGTGAAATATGCTAATGGGACAGTTCTATCTAATTTCAATGCTCTCCACAGTAGGTGGTCCATTATTTTGGTTTTTGTAAAATCAAATCTTGCAATGGGGAGCATACCTTTTTGGGAAATATATTTATAGGGGAAGGGGTTCATATTTCAACAATGCGCCTAATTCCGACCACCATGCTATCTCCGTGGTAACATGTTGCAAATTGCAGGTGACAGTGGTAAAATGTCACAAAGACGGAATTGGTGAGCTGGCAGCACTGATGCGAACATCCATGCATTGTGCAACCTGTGACACCAGTTTGTTTCTAAGCGCATGATGGACTGCAGCGCATGCAATTATTGGCCATCATTTCCCAGCAATTAAGCTATGCTATTCAAGAATTTATTTTAGCCTATGATGTTGCTTACACTGTTTATTTGCATGTTTTATAGTATCGACATCATGCTGCAACTTGTCGATATGAACCAGCAGCCACAGCAGAAAGTTGTCATGTTCCTAATTCCGTCTGCCTAGGCGTTCCTAATTTAAGATAGGGCCCTACCTACTGTACTATCAAGCGCATTTTGACAGTTCCATTTATTTCGCGGAAACTCAAGAAAGAAGTCGCAGAAAATGTTTGTGCATCTGTCACTACCTGCTGTTAAAACATTCTCGTATGATTGGATTGATAAAGTCACTATTACGCGTCACTATTATATGGCGTCAGATTTATAAACCGACCGCATTTTTGGAATCAGGGAGTCTTTCTTGATCTTTGAAGCCCAACATCCAAAATCACTGAACCCTTCCTTTAATATTAGTTAAAAATTTAAGTTTCATTGCTAAAGTTGTGTAAATTAATCAATGCGCTACTAAGATCCCAAAATTCCAGTAGCGACCTGGAACTTACCACTTTTTGTAAACGTATTTTGCTTATTGGACAGGTTTTTCAATTGAATATTGGCTGCTCTTGTATGGAGATAAGCTCTAATTTAGCTCTAGGTATGGCTGCACTTTTAGTCTGAATTGCGGGAAAGAGAGGTGAACACTAGTGAAACATAATATACTACCGAGTTATTGAAAAGTCACTCCCTAGTTTCAGAAGGAAATCCTGGGAAATGTGTATGCACATAATAAAGACAAATTGAAGTAAATATTTAACCCCTTCGCCCCCAGCTATACTCGCCATCACCTAGTTTTTCACTTACTAGTACTCTGAAGATACGGACAAGATATTTTACACAAAATAACAGCTATACTTACACCTCCATGGAAAATACAATGACATGTGTTTGGAACCATTTTCCTCATCTAGAAGTCCCTAAATTAATTTCCAAAAATATCGCTGTAAAACTCGAAATTTCGAGTACTTCCGGCCAACTACTTGGCTGATTTAATTATGAAATACGTTAAAATACACGGAATAACAATAATGAGAAGAGTGCCACACGAATTTGCTGAAATCGTTGTACGTCGCGAGAAATAAATTGTTTCTCATCTGTTTCCTGTTACTTCGTAAATATCCCAATTTCATTTATTTCTCGTGAAGTACAACGATTTCAGCAAATTCGTCTGGCACTATTCTCAAGGTTGTTATGCCGTATATTTTGACATATTTCATAGTTAAATCAGTCAAGTAGTTAGCCTGAAGTACCGGTACTCGAATTTCGAGTTTTACAGCCATCTTTTTGGAAATTAATTTAGGGACTTGTAGACGAGGAAAATTGTTCCAAACGCATTCATAGTATTTTCCATAGACATGTATGTAGGCCTATAGCTGTTATTATTTTGTAAAATATCTTCTCCTTATCTTGAGAGTACGTGTAAGTGAAAATCTAGGTGATGGCCTAATGCAGGGGTATTCAACTAGTTTCTGACAAGGTCCAGTATTTACCTTTCCTGGGCCATTGAAGGTCCCCCCCCCCACCCCCCGGGATAAAAATATATAGATTTTATATNCCCCCCGGGATAAAAATATATAGATTTTATATGGTACCACAGGGTTCATATTCGCAAATATAAACATGTGCAGCAAGGGTAGGAGGGCCTATCAAGACAGGTCATATTAAGACAATTTCGCCCTTTATGATGTCCTGTACAGGCGCGTAGGCAGAAGAATTTCGAAGGGGGGGCCATTTCGTAAGCAAAAAGGTGAACAAGTCCTAGACCAGTCTGACAGTTGGGTGTGGAACTTCATTGGTCCCATTACATCGTAAACCATTTCATTTTTTCCGTGTAATGTAAATACTGTAATGTTGAATATGGAGTTTGACTACAAGTTGTCATTCCACCAGGCACAATAACCAAATCACTTAGCACCAGCAGAGCCCTTTTCATATCATCACCAATCTACTCCTTCGTTGCTTGATGGAGTCCTCTGATTGGCCCGGGCCACATATTGTTGTTACTGGCCCACTTGCACAGTGGGTGTATGAACTCTTCAGTAGTTTTCTGGAGAGCAACGAGTAAACATCCCCTCTCCTACAAGCTACAACGCCTCGACCCTTCTTCCATCCTCCACACACCCAACCTGTCCTCCCTCCACACACTTTGTGTTCTAAATCAGCATGACCTCACAGCAGGTGGGCGTAGAAGCGAGGAGAGGGAGGGGGCCAAGGTGGCAGGCGGGAGGGATGGAAAGAGGTAAACAAACCGAACCTACGCTACTGTCGGGATCTGCTGTTATCCACCTGACAACTCCATGGAAGTTTTTTAATAAAGTAAAAATAATTAGTTTTTGACGAGGTCCGTACTGGAACCCCTGTGCCCCTGGCGGGGAGAGTGAGTAGGCATCATTGGCCTCGAATTTCAACACTGAACTCAGGGATAGGCTGAGTTCGTCAAAAGAAAGGGTCGGTGAAAATGAAACCAGTTTTTAATCATCTAATAGAAACACTATTCTATGACTACCCCTCATAGGGAAATGTCGTGATGATGATGATGATGATGATGATGATGATGATGATGATGATGATGATGATAGAAACAATGCAGAGTTCCATGGACGTTTGTAATAAAGCAGAGTTAGGAGCAGCTATAAAAACAGGGTCGAAACTGGGAATGTGTGCATATAATTTAGATACAGGTGCGAGTGCATGTGATTCGAGGTGGTAGAGGTTGTGAATTTCCATTGATACAATTATTATTTGGGGTAAAAAAAATCAGAAGTTATGGGTATGTTGAGGTGGGAAAATGCATATTTCCCATCCAATGCAAAGGTGGGATTTTAGATGGGTCGCAGGGTATGGAATCACGGATATGGGAATGCATGGAGGAACTGGTGGGGGTCGGGGGTATGCATATCATTGGGGGATGGGCATCATCACTGGCTGTAAGTCTAAAGCGAATAAAAATACGGTGTCCACCGCAAGCGTAGCTAGGGTTTTTCTAGTGTGTCCCTTAAAAGCATCCAAAACACACCAAGACATGGAGTGATCTTAACAGCAGAAGAGCTATTAGCTATGGAAGAATGCTTTGTAGTTTGTACCTGATTCTATGATTCACCCTATTTTTCCCATATTTTTTGAAGGCAGATAGTGTATCCTATTCAAGTAATGTGGTAACTGATTTATTAGTGCTTCATTTCTCTTCTTGCCTTGTAACAATTGCAAGATATAGGTTTTATTGTGTAACTTAATATTGGAAAGATCATGGTGTATTGTATAGTGAGAAAGGTTGAATAACTAAGAAAATATGGTGGTGTCCCACCCCCCTAAGAGAGCCACTGGCTCTATCATGGGGTAGCAAAAATAAATAAATAAATAAATAAATTGATTGATCAATTAATACTTTTGTGCGACTTGCCTGTCACTTCGGATTACTCCCAAAACTTATTTCTCTAAAAGTACGACGATTTCAGCAAATCCATTTGGCACCCTTCTCAAAATTGTTATTTGGTATATTTTAACGTATTTCATGATTTATCTTGTTCATATCTTCAGCGCATGCGTAAGCGGAAAACTAGGCAATGGTGGGTATAGCTGGTACTGTGCAGTCGAGTTCTCATTGTAGATTCCAGGTGGCTGGGGCTGAAGGGGTTATAGCTTACAAGAGGATCTGGTCTCCAAAAATGGGTTCTACCAGTCGCTTGCTATGCCAATAAATTGTTCCAAATGGGCTAGTCCCAATCAGAAATTCATTGAAATTCAGAGTCTGAAGGGATGATTCAATTTGGGTTAATATTATCAGCTAATACTTTTAATAATTACTAAAAATAACTTTGGAAAAGTGACAGCTTAAAAAGAAGCTGCTTGGACATATCAACACCCTGTGTGTTTGTATGCGTATGTACACGGTGACTCTAAAGTCTGGAACCATAGGTAGTTGGATTGTATTGTTGGTTTCCAGTAATGTTGTGCCAACTAGCAGGTTGTTGACAGTCAGTAAAGGATGAGTTGGCACAATTGCCACTTGGAGTTGGCACAACTGGAAACCAACAATACAATCCAATAATTACCTATGTATCCAGACTTTAGAGTCACCCTGTATATTTATATTTTGATATTTCATATATAAACATAAGAGAGGGCCAGAGAGCTCAGTTTAATGCAAGTTAAAATTTTCAGCTTTTGTTGATTGTGACCCTGCCAGACTGTGGATGATGTTTCGCCATGGAACCCGATATCCAAGTGTAAAAGTAATTGATCTCATGAATGCAGAGTTACCTCGGCTACAGGCAGCAATTCTGGACAATCATGATCAAGGACGTAGTAAGTTGATATGCACACTTCTATAGACTTCCTAATGGAGCATTGATGGCCTTATTTTAAAAGCCCACAGCTCTCGGAAAATATAGCTGGAGAGGGCAACTTTATTTCTTGGCCAAGTATGGTTCTTCTCTAGATAATGTTATAATGATAATATCTGGCCAAAGAAACTGACAAGGGACACTATCCAAGTGTCCATCACCGACTTTCTTGAAATTCGGTGCATTGGTAGCCCACCCCAAGTGATGAAAAGCGCACTTAAAGTTACCTGCTCAAAATGACCTTGTGACCATTTTTGAGTTTTCTTTAAACTTTTAGTTTGTGATTTGTTTTCATTGTGTAGGCTATTACTGTGACTTAGCCCCATGCAACTCCCACCCTATCATTATGGTGACGGTAGTTTAATTACAGAGTCTCCTCATTGGGGGGATTGGGCTGCCAGGCGAATTTGAGCGGATGCCTTCTGAACCAACCCAAACCGTCAATACTCAGTACAGCACACTCAGCCCTATTCTGCAGATTCACGTAACAGCCACATGAGTGAGTCTGGAAACCCGATCCCCCCAGTAGCCCCAGTGACCGATGCCAGCGCCAAATTTCAGGGCTGGCAGAGACTCTGTAATTAAACTACCGTATCGTAGGAGTTGCGTGGGACTGCTGTGACTACAGGATCTGTAATGTTTTATTTAGTTTTGTTTCATTTTGTCATTAACAATTTTCTCTCATTGTTTTTTTGTTCCACAAGAAAGTTTTGTCCAGTATGAAAACATTTTGTTTGTGTCATATATTGGCAGGAGGCGTGGTGGCCGAGTTGGTAACGACTTGGCTTGCTGAGTGAAAGGTCCCGGGTTCGAACCCCGCCTGGGAGTTCCCTTTCGCCTGCGTCAGGAGGGTTTCTGACCGGCGCCTTGTAGGTGTCTGGCAACCTAACCTCCAGGGAGATTGCACATGACCCATTTTTCGACATTGCACTTGTACCCGTGTCTCCTCCCTGAAAAATCCCCATCCCTACTTCATGTCCTTCCTTCCCTGCACGGAGTTTGAAAAAAATACGGAAAACTGAAGGGAAATAATGATGGTGTTCCACCCCCCTAAGAGGGGTCCTGGCCATAGCACGGGGTTTTTAATTAAATTTTAAAAGATTGCTTTATTGACAAATATGTCCTGAGAAAATGTAATTCTTTGGAAGTTCAAAAATATTTTCTTTTGTTCTTAAGGGCTGTTTACATGTAAGCGATTTGACGAGTGAACCGGAGCAAAATCGTCACCAAGGCTGAACTTAACAATCGATTTTCGCCTCAAACAATATTGGTTACTTGGGTTACTCAGCCTCGGCGATGACTTCGCTCGTCTTAAGGCCATTTCACAAAAAAATGTCGCGCGGCAAATTTTTTATTTATATTTATTGTTGCCAATTGTTGGCAATAATAAATATAAATAATAAATTTGCCGCAACGCGCGCCGTTTGCCGCGCGACATTTTTTGTGAAATGGCCTTTACTAGCCGAGATCTCTTGGCACACTTCAAACTTGTGCCTCAGTCACTTACAATATGAGATAATGTAAGCTACAATTGAGGAGCTTGGTGAAAGAACCAGGTAGCTCCAATTTTCATTGAAAATGAGTTAATCATGGGATCCTATGAAGAAAAAAACTGTCCGTAGTTTGGTCGAAGAATCATGTAGCTCCAAGCTTTCCTCGAGACGTATGAGATGTCAACCTTTGACATCGACAATGTCCATCCTTGCAACTGTGTGCATATGCCTCCATTGCTGGTTGCTGGAGTCAGGCGCTCGCTCCCCCCAAAGTAGCTAAACCGCCTGACTCCGGCAACCAGCAATGCAATCATGCACGGAGGTATCCACACTTTCAAGGATGGACATCTCGGAAACGGATTGTAGCTGGCCCTTCGGACCTATTCCTGGTTTCTTCCATACGTACACCCTACCACCCGATGAAATCACCGTTTTTAAGTATAGATTTTTTTGCCGCGCACCACTAGCTCCACCGATTTTAAAATTTATTTGGGTAATATTTATTTGGTTACCTGCTTACTACTTAATGCCATTTTAAGAGCCATTGTGAGTAGTTCATCTGTATTTATTTTCACAATTCTGGTGTGAATAATTCTGAATATTTCAGACACATTTTTGCCGTTTTCTCAAAACTTGGCAAAATGGAGCCACCTGGTTCTTCCACCAAGCCTCTCAATTACAGAAACTTGTGACAGGTTTCACACCATCATGAAGTGTTCCCAAAATAAGTCTCGGCATGCCTTTCGTTTTGGTCGTCAGCACATTCTGGATATATATTTTTTAAATAATAATAATTGGGTATAGGCGTACACCTATTGGGGTCTTGCCGGACCTTTATTAATTGTCAGTACAAATGGATCCTATTTATACAGCGCCCGGGCCCACGGGCAGGAAGGGATGACAGGAGGGGATGTGCAAGTGCAGTGCCTTGTCCGCATGTGGTCGTTTTGTGAGCTCCCCCGGGTGGATTAGTCTGTGGAAATTGCACCCGAGACGAAGTCAGTGACGACACTTTACTCTGCACGAGATTAAGGGGGTGTCCCCGGGTTGGGATCGAACCCAGGACCTTAACATCCGTGGGCGCGAACGTTACCATTGCGCCACTTTGCCTCCCTACATTCTGGGTATATAAACTGCTTGATATTTCGAACATTTCACGATATTTCATGTCGAGTGGTGCACCAGGTCATGATTTTCCATTAAATTTACTTGAAGATGCCGTCAAAAATGGAGATTTTGAGTTTTCGGAATTTTACGTGTTGGCCTCTGCCCCCCTCTGAAATGGGTCACAGGGTCATTTTGAACTGATAACTTTAGGGTGCATTTTTCATCCCTTGGGGTGGGATACCAATGCACCAAATTTCAAGAAAATTGATGCGTGACACTTGGATAATGTCCATTGGTAGTGCCTTGTTTCAAACATTGGCTAACCGTGAAATTTGCTATTATTTGCAAGCCTTGCAGGCATCTCACAATTCCAGGTTCAAATGGATTTATATTACAACTTCCCACATTTTTCATTTTACCACCTTCATTAAAATATCTCAATTCATTTCTCTAGAATGCTAGCTTTCAAACACTTGGCTTCTGATTATAGGGGAGAAATCAATTAAAGAAGACCATTGAGGGCTATCTTGTTCCTGTTCACAGCATATGCCCTCCATGGCTTCTCCATAACAGGCAGGCCAATGACACTGGGTATACTGACAACAATACTATACAGGGTGGACCAACTTCAAGTGTCGTTTTATAACAGCTATTAATAGAAGCGCTTTACGATTGACGTAGCAGCGACGTGTCAAATTGCCCACTTCGGCGCCATCGAAAATATTAGCTGTTTCGTTTGCAGGCTTCCCCCTTGCATTACAGGTCCATCTGGTGCCTTGGGCGTCACCCATTTCACCCAGGCGCATCGCAGGTCATGTGTGCACCTCCTTTTTGCCAGGTCAACCCAGCAGCAGGGTTGATTACATGTGTGCTGCTATTGGCAGCTAATATTTTCGATGGCACTGAAGTGGAACATTTTACATGTCGCTGCTACGTCATCGCAAAATCACTGCTATTAATCGCCATTATAAAACGACACTTGAAGTTTGTCCACCCTGTATTTCAGATCATTAATTTGCTCTCAATTCCTGAGCCACATAGACCAATGGTTCTCAAAATACTCCCAGTGTCATTAGGGAGGCATTAGGCCCTTCCAGGTTCATAGCAAACAGGTAGAAGCTGAATTTTTGAGTTTCATTAGCGACTGACAATTTGCTATGTGGGGTAAGTGGCCTAAAGGGACCACAGGATCTTGTGCCCTTCCCTAAGTGGACCTCGATCTAAAGAGTTTGAGTAACATTAACTTTTACAATGCATTCGCTCCCTCCTCCTCCTCCTCCATCATGAACCCATCTCCTTATCAAGGTTAGTAATTTCTTTTTCACTTTTAGGTCATCTTTGTGATAAGGATTTGAATGAGCTACGGAAATGGAAACCTTCAATCAGTCGAAATGATTCCAAGAAATTGTCCCATGAAGGTGAAGAAGAGATGATTGAACTTGCTGAGCGCTATCACATTAGATATCATACATTGTTACCTGATGACGTGCATAACCCTCAGGCTATTGAGGTAAGAATGTAGCTGTTTCTCATATCCATTTTACATTGCGATCGTTTCAGATCCGCCACACTGCAAGCCAACGAACACATGCAAGTGCTGTGAATTTTGGAATAGGGTTATACGGACGACATGTGAAAGTGCAGCAGTTTTTTCCCATACCCTTAAAAAAAGATCCTGTACTACGAGTGAGTCCAGCAAGTCATAGTCATAATTGAAGGGTGCAGTGCAAGAGGGGCAGGAGTCAAACAGACAGTAACCTGACTCATGCCCCTCTTGCACTGCACCCTTCAATTATGATCAGTGTTAACAGAGGTTTTTGTTTCAGTTTTATAAGAATTGTAAACGCTGGAAATTAGAGGTGGACAAGAACCCGGAGGCAGGGAAAGAAAGAAGGCTGTTTGAAATGTCAAACCAGATGCAAGAGACTATTGCAGCCATCCACAAGAGGCTGGGATTTACTACAAAGTTACACTTTGGTAAGTATAGCAAGTGTTGATTTTATATATCAGTTTCATTTCTAGCAAGATAACCTATGTCACACAATCCGCTAGGGTTTGAGGGGGAGGACATCTTCGACCATGTTACTCTAACATATCATTTCTCGTAATCACATTATCAAAAAAACTGTACAAATTATAAATGGATACTTGCAAAGGATCTACAAATAAACAAAACATGTCATAACTGGGAACTGTTGAAAGCATATAAGGAATATTTCTACGTGGAGTGTCATACATGGGACAGGTGTACATGATATGGGCCAGTGTAAAGTTTTCCTGCAAGAGAAATTGAAATGCTTTTATGGTTTCTTTTCAGATTTGATTGAGCTGTTGTACTTGACCTGTGCCTTTGAGACAGCATGGAATAAATACAGTGATAGTCCATGGTGTGCAGCCTTGTCAGATGAAGACCTTGAGGTAAGTCAGGATATTTTACAGTGGGTTTGAAATATGCATAGTGAGTGGCAATTTTATGGGTGCCAAGTTACTTTTAGAGGTTATCCAAATTATTAGCACTAGTAAAACATTGGGTTGAATAGAAGCATTCATTCAGGCCCTGAATGATGAATGGCCAAGCTGAAGACATCTGCAAGTGACACCTGTTTACTCACTGGCATGGAAGTTCAATGGTTGGACTCAATTTTGTCAGCCTAGAACCCTAGACCCTCCTTCACTAGTTTAAAAGAATGTAGTCATTGTGCCTTGTAGTAGCAGGTAATTTTTTGAACACTTTGAATAGTAGCTGTTAGTTCCTTTTCTACTTTATAGTCAGCCGCTTTTTTAACTGCTTGACTCCCCTCCTCGTGATATATATATATATATATATGAGGCATTCCACGTCAAGCGGGCCACCTTTCCGACAAATCTTCGAGGACTTTGACCAAATTGTAATGACATGTACTACTCATCGACCTATGCCGGAAGCCAAAATATTATACCTCTGCGTTGCGTGGTTGCGTAACTACAGGGTGCGGAATCTACCCATTTATGCGGATTTTTGCAACGCATGCAGTCACTTGGATTACCATAACTCCCAGAGGATAAGTGCAAATGCTAAACTTGATGTATGCGTTGGATACG
>JYFJ02006541.1:0-19053 GCA_000934665.2 Catajapyx aquilonaris | reverse complement strand
AAGCGGACCTGGACTCTCCTGCGAAGAGTTGGTCTGGCTTGCAACGTCTGGATCCCCTGAGGTAATAGCGCGAGTTTTCAAACCACAGGTTAAGTTAACCTGAGTCCTGAGATGTGTTGATACAACGCATGTCGCAGTTTTCTGAAAACCTCTGATTTTCTCCCTGTTTAACTCGCGTTGATACAACCGTCCCTAAATCTCTTAGGGTCAGTTGCACCGGCCTCAGTATAACTTAGAACCTCGGGTATAACAAGTATTGCCATAGCAATCATTGTTGACCAACAATGATTGCTATGGCAATTCTTGTTATACCCGAGGTTCTAAGATATACTGAGGCCGGTGCAACTGGCCCTTAGAGGCACGTTACACGGCAGTTTTGTATCGCTTCCCCTTAAACTGCGTAAATTCTGATCGCTTTCGGTAGGCAGTTACACGAGAGGCCTTGGAGCTCCTTAGCCAATATCCCCCACATCCTTCCAATTCCCACCCCCTCTGGAGTTGGGAGCGATTGGGAGCAGCGTTGCCTATTTAGTGGTTACGTAGTTGTTTTTTTTGCGATCCCGGTACTGCAAAGACACAGCTGGCAACATATTTTAGAACGCTCTTGAAGGGTTGTCCAGTTACACGGCAGGCTTAACTCGCTTCTAATCCCTTGAAGCGATTGTACTTTCCCTCTCTCGTCTCTCTCTCTCTCGTCTCTCTCCCTCTCTTGTCTCTCTCCCTCTCTCGTCTCTCTCCCTCTCTCGTCTCTCTCCCTCTCTCGTCTCTCTCCCTCTCTCGTCTCTCTCCCTCTCTCGTCTCTCTCGTCTCTCTCCCTCTCTGCTCTCTCGTCTCTCCCTCTCTCGGCGCTAGCGAACGTCGCTTCGAGTTTTGAAGCGCTTTAGCACAAGTTACACGACAGCGATGAATCGCTCGACCCGAAGCGACTCCCAGAAAAGCGATACAAAGCTGCCGTGTAACGTGCATCTTAATGCGTGCATTTTCAGATTGTAACAGTGCCAGTGCGAGGATTATTCCTCACGGTATCCTGGGAAACATACCTCCAGCAGAACACCACTCCTTTTCCCCCAGGTTTTCCGCCTTATCTTATCTTTCTCCCAGCATGCTCCAGCAACCTTAAGTGAACATGAACCAAATAAAAGGGGGACGCTGCCCGACTGGACCTACTGCTTCGAGGGTGACATTCCCTCCTTACCATTTAGCCTTCGGGAAGGGGACGTATCATCCGGTTCATCCCACTTCATCACCGAAGCACCGACCAGACGTAGACTACCAAAAGCAGAGCCTTGCCGAGTCAGCTGTATCCGGCTGTATCACCAGCCGGAGGTCCTGTTCTCTGAGAGTTGGGTCCAGTCCGAGACGTAACTATACCGTACCTACGAGCGAGAAGAATCCAGAAGTTAAGCCAGCCACGAGCGAGGGCCGAACTGACTCCCTACAGTCAACTAGAACAGCCAGAAGCCAGATGGTCCAGCAGTGACATATTCTCTTCCCTGCTAGGCGAGAAGGACTTTGCTCACAGCAACAGTTACAGCCAGCAGAATTATTATTGTTGGAGTTGAACATACGTATACCCCATTTGTAGCATATATTATAGTGTGTTGAAGAATTTTTGGATAAATAAACTACAGTGTGTTCCAAGTATCCAGGTCACTTTTGGATAACTGCTATCGCCCGATAGCAGTTATTTTTGTGTAGCTTGTTGTGCCCCGATTCAGTTGCCCCATTCTACAACTTCTGCTACATTCGAGAATGGGGCACCTGAATCGGGGCACAAGCTACAAAAAAATAACTGCTATTGGGCGATAGCAGTTATCCAAAAGTGACCCGGATACTTGGAACACCCTGTATATACAAACTCTTAAACCCACTTTTCGAACCTCTTATTTATCACTTCTACCTACTGCAAGCCAAAACGATATCGTACAAACAGTAGCAAACAGGGTTTGTGACTAATTCTCTATATCAGAAAACAAGAGCAGTTTCAATGAAAGCTAACAAAAACTATACTGGTACCGCATCTGATGATTAAAAACAATGGAAGGAATTTTCGTCCCACTGCACTGCTATAGTTACTGCTAACTTAGCAGTAACCATCCTCAACACTGGTAACTGCTAAGTTCAAGGCTAAGTTCGCAGTAACTAGCAGTGGGACGAAAATTCCACCCAAGAATATAAAACCGACTGCTTCATATCAGCATTCAATATAGCGTATTGAATTCAGCATAATTAAAGTCTAACTCGCATGCTAATACCAGTAATAAATAGTTACTAATACAAGTACCAATAGGCTGTTGCCTGTTGCTTAATATTTCCCACGATTGATATACGTAAATTATGCCTTAATGAGTCTCAAACCCCGAAAATAGTCATTGAGAGAAAGAAAAAAAAAAAAGCCTTCCGACGCGGACAGCATTAGTGCCATATAGTGCCATGGCACCTCAGCTGGATACCAGGAAGGTCAGCGAAACTAGGGTTTCCATTCACCTTCGCGGCCAACCGATTTTTGCAGAAATTGAACACCAAGTGGAACACTCTGCTGACCCGTGAAAGATGACGCTAGTGTCACTCACCCTGTGAATCCGAACGCGACTATTTTAATATAATGGATACCCCGTGGTAGGTCTTCTTAGACCTTTTAGATTTAGGGGATCATCTTTTCAATGTTCGACTTTATTAATTTGCCTGTGCTATGATGGGTTTTGACTGTCGGAGGAAACGGGAGAACCCCGAGAAAACTCACGCGAACACGGAGAAACCACATCGAAACTCTATTCACATATTTGCTTGAACTTCCATTATTTTTACCAGGCGTCCAGCTAGGAATGCTGACCATCTCATCCGTGTGAACCATGATTGCATGGTGTTTGTCAGGCGCTGATGTTGTATTTCCCAGGAACTTTCTTCCACCCTTGGTCGTTCTTCTCCATTGTTGAGTGCTTCGGGCTGAAAGTACGTCCATCTTTTTATTACTGCACATTTGACGATTTCTTTGAATGATTTTGTTTGTTGTGTGACAATTATATGGACGGGTGGTTTCAGCGCCTTGGTGCCCTAGTCCACATCGGTTCAGGAAGGGGTCATGGAAGAAAGTGTACTTGGGTGTTAGTTACGCGTACTCAAGTATTGGCTGATATTTTTTTTTGTTTATAATGCAAGTGACAGGTAGCAAGGGACAAATCATTGCAGATTAATCGGTACATCATAATTATGTATAATTTCAAGTTGATGAATGTGCTAGCAATAAAACTGCAAAGCAACACTTGCATAATTTTTATTTATATGAAATCTTAGACATATTACTGTTAGACATTTGCGCTAAGGAGAGTCAGCAAAAATGCAATCCAGCTAGGTAAACTATATATAGGTGCCACTTTTATATAATATCATATCATACAATGGCACAGACTGGCATGTTGAGTGTGTCATTACTATATTATTTACAACAACCACGATTCTCCATTGCCTACAAGATATTTAATTCAAAAATAATTGAGGATGCAATCATTTTCTGGCTGCCTCATATAAGACACTAAACTTGACAGCGTACTTTTTGATGGAAGCACACGTTGCAATCCAATATAATATTGTTGGCCAACATATCAGCTGACTTCCACGTCCCAGCCGGCCGTCCGCACTATACCCCAGTGTGACACTACAAACATGTTTCTCTTTTCACAACAGGTTGAAAAGATAATGCGGCTTCGATCGACCTCCGCAATTATAGAGAGCTCCGCCTCTTTTTTTCCCCTTTCCGCAGCTCCACAAGGCCTAAATTATGACCACGAGTGGGGCTATTGTTGGATCCAATCATCCGCGCCACTTTAATATCACTCATTCGGTTAATTTAATTGGTCTAATGGAAACCATTATAATTAATGGGGCATGTAAACCTGTGTTTACCGTAGTCGATCGTTCCCACGGGGATCATGCTCAGACCACCTAGCGCTACCCAAATAGCTTCATTTTTATTTCCTCTCCCCGATCATCCCGGCTGGGAAAGGAATAAAAATCCGTGGAGTGGTAAGAAGATGGGGGAAGAGGAACTCCCAAGGGAGATTCGAGATAGACAGACAGAAGAGAAGCGATGTCTGATGGAAACAAGCATGAAACAGACGAGCCCTCGCCTGCCACGCCGCCGATTTGCAGCATCAAATGGAAAACGCGTTTCCTAACCACTTCCCACTTGCAACTGCCATTCATTCTGCTGACGTGAGTCGCATTTGCACTATCCCTACAATGTATCCTACTCGAAAAAATACATACACACACACACACACCTAAATAGCGCAGATGCTGCTTGCCCTTCTTGATTTCCCATCCGATAGTAATTTGATTCGTGTCAGTCAACGGAGCTCTTGCTTGCGGTGTCGCATCATGTTTGTTGACAAATTCAATTTGGAACTGACATGGCGCTTTTTGCAGCAAAATGGGGGACGGGGGGGAGGTTTTTTTTTGTAGTTGTATCAAAATATTTGGACAAATATTTTCGCAGCACGATTTCCGAGTATTTTGATGACAGGTACACAACGAAATGTACTGCTTTAAAAATGCAATAAAGTTTCATTTGGCTTGATAAAAAGGTTCGCTGTAAATGGCACTACACCAAACTATTTTTCCCTCCATTTCAAAAAACTACTGCTAAAGTTTTCATTATGCACACATATGCCTGTTCTATCCGTAAGGTAAAGCAAATAATATACTCATACGTAGGACTATGACGCTGAAACTTGCTTGGTAAATAAAGTGGACTGTTTGCAATGGTTCTCGTACTGCCAGGTTCCTCAGGATAATTATGACTTCCGGTAGTTACATTATTATTATTATTATTATTATTATTATTATTATTATTATTATTATTATCTCTGTTAATTTAAGAAAGTCTGGAATGACGTTTGCCATATTACCCAACAAATAGTGGCATGCCGGTAAAAACGGAAATGACCTAATTTCAGATAATGCACATTGGTGGCTATAGTTACATGCCTGCATGGGCATACTGGTACATTTTTTTCTTCTACATTTTACACACAAAAACTACGCTATAATAGCCATTTTCTAGGGCTTGACAGTGCGTTTCATAATATTCTGGCAAATCTCTAGGAAGAACGCCTGGAGTTGAGCACCAAAGCCCTGGTGATCACTGTAGCTTCTCGGAAACTGTCAGGAAGACTGAGTGAAGCAAGACTGATATTTTTGAATGCATATTACCATCCTGCTTTACATTATGAAAACTATTCTGAAAGATTCTGCTTTATTGTTCAAAAAATGAATGTTTATGACTGTCCAAACTAAGAGCCTACTGAGTGTGAGGGCTACTTCAGACACATTTATTTGTTTGGCCATAAAAAATGTTAAAGCAGCTTCTCCCAAAATCAACATACTACGTGATGGTAGAGATCTTTAGCTAGTATATCAGAATCGCTCCGTAATGCAAATATTTCCTTAATACACAAATTTCCACTATATGGGACAACACTAAACTACAGAAAAGAATTTACACAGCATAAAAATGTCTTTGAATTGGTGACGCTAGTCCATGTAAAAACTAAATTTGTCAGGCCTGCAGCCAACTTTTCATCCATGAATGTGATACTTCATGAACATTTTTTTTCCTGATCCCCATTTGCCGAAGTTGTGAAACAGCCTTTAAAAGAGTACCGTATAAATTATGCAATGTAATACAGGGCTCTTAAGTGAGCAACCAAAAATTGCTGCGCATTTCCATGCTACTAAGCAAGTTCCACCATGTGAAACAAAAACAGATGGAAGATTCTAACTCACTGCCAGTACCACAAAACCTTTCCACTGTAGAAAAGTTTCCTTTATATCCAGGGTCCGCTACAGGCAGGTATCACTGCACTGCACACAAACACCCTGCCGACTGAAGCATTGGACAGTGGGAATGCATTTTGTGAGCCTTGGTGAAGGAGTCTGTCTATCTAATCCTTCACATCCTGGTCACTATATGGCCTGTCACCTGCCAAAAGTTTTCCAGGGCTGGCAAAGAAAGTGAGGTCCCTCCTTCTGTAAGGTGTGGACCACATTCATAATTTTCAAACATATTCCTCTTGAACTATTGCAGCAGAATGCATGATGGTAGCTGAATTCATGTTGCATGGTGCTACTAAAAGACTTTGACAATATATTATTTAATCGGTGGATTCAAGCAGGCATGGTTAGGACTTCAACTGAGTGACCGTCACATGTTTCGGTACCTTCAAAAAAGGCTCGAGTGATAAAGGGGAGTGAGTGACCAATAGACAAAGGACTACATTCAGTGGTGAAAGTGAATAATAAAATCTGGTACCACAATTATTTGGAAAATGATGTTTGTATCCCAGTCTTTGCCATCATGTAGTTACAATGATGTTTGGCATGATTTCATCATCATCATCATCATCATCATCATCATCATCATCATCATCATCATCATCATCATCATCATCAGTTTATTATTATGCCAAATGGTACAAAAATTATTAACTGCCTGAAATAGTCCCCCCTGTATAAAACATGTAACTGCTCAATAGCACACGATTGTACATTTTTGCATATCAACGAAGCCTCTCAGTACCGGTACCAAGAAGGGGTCTGCACACTAGAAGTTTTAGCACTAATCTTAATCTTCAGTCCGAAGGACCTTCCAATTGGGTCAGGCTGCTTCATCCTTCTTCCCATCCTGTGGTCCTTCAGCACATATTGATTGTCAGATCCTTAAGGCTAAGACCAAGACTAGTGCTAAAACTGGCCATGTACCCCTTAATAATATTTCACTCTGGGAGTGATTTTTCATCATCATTGTTCAAGTCTGCCACTAAAATGTAATAAACTTACGCAGCAGCATGTGACACAGATTGCCTTTTTCTTCTCTTCCCAATGAACACAGATAACCACTCATATTCTAGCAGTGGCTCGTTGAATTAATGGCAGGCTGTGGAAAAGTATTCCCTGCACTGTCCAAAATAATTATTTTGTGGCATGGAATTAGGTCTTGGTATGGAGGTAGAGGTTGGTGATAAAAAAAGTAAAAAGATCTCTTAGGGCAAAGGAGCACTGAACTCACTAAAACAAATCCAACCTTATTGTGCTTATTGTTATTTGTGGACAAAAAATTCATCAACAATTTATGACAAGGGCAAACCAGCTAGATTTATGATACGGAGTTTGGTGCTCCACATTCTAAGACATAAAAAGTGTTAAAAAGGTTTCTTCCACAAAAACTACAATACAATATTATTACAGCACATAATCAATACCAACACATATGTTAACCCCTTCTGGACAAGAGGTTTTTTGCTCCTTTGGGAGGGGTCAGAAGATCTTGCATGTTCTTGCATGTTGTTATGGGCAGCATGTAAAGGACAAAATTGCGTTCAATGTCCTTGTATATACAGAAACCATTACTTTGCAAAAAAGAAAAAAAAAAACTTCGTCAACTGCCATAAATATACAGGGTTTGGAAATTTAGTATATACCTTAGCTTTGCGGGATGGTATTATAAGCGTTCTAGGCGGTCATTTTAAGTGTAGGTATCATGGGTCTCCAAAGCATAGTTACCGAGATAATAAATTAATAAATAAATAAATTATGGATACCCTGTGATAGGCCTCCTTGGACCTCTTAGGGGATCATCTTTTCGTGAACTGTCTTTAATCATTGCCTGCGCTGTGATGGATTTTGATTG
This sequence comes from Catajapyx aquilonaris, assembly GCA_000934665.2. Classification (NCBI taxonomy): domain Eukaryota; kingdom Metazoa; phylum Arthropoda; class Diplura; order Dicellurata; family Japygidae; genus Catajapyx; species Catajapyx aquilonaris. The sequence goes on along the minus strand of JYFJ02006541.1, from coordinate 11,366 downwards.
TGGGAGGAAACGGGAGAACCCCGAGATAACCCACGCGAACACGGAGAGAATCCATCGAAACTCTATCCACATAAGTATCCTCCGTCCGACCCGGGGTTCGAACTCAGGACCTCAGAGGCGCTAACCACTTCGCCACTATGTCACCCGTTACTGAAATAATTAGCATTGAATAAAAAGTGCATTATACCAGCTTCTATGTTTCGGATTCAGCCTACGACACTTCCATCGCCTGGAGCCCTAGGCCACTGTCTGCTACGGCTAATGGGTTGCGATTTAAATTTAAATTGCATGATAACACCTTATTTAAATGAAAAAGGTAAGGTTGCATGGAGGGATGCATACCTGCCAGGATATTTTATACTTTGTGTTTGAAGCACATCATCTCGGTAACTATGCTCCAGAGACGCACGATACCTGTTCTTAAAATGATCGCGTAGAACCCTTCTACCACCCCCCAAAGCGAAGGTAGATTAAATTTCCGAACCCTGTACCGTATATATTTATGTCCAGCAGAATGTATGTATCACCTGTCTGATTAGGGTCTCGGAGGTACTTGTCATAGCCTTTGTCGGCCTGCTTTGAACACCATCCTAACACAGAGTTTGTGCCCCATACTTTTTTAAACAAATTACATAAATGCCACCCACTTGACAAGCCAATGTATGATAGCAAGAGGCTCAGAAAAACTTGGCTGTTGTCACGTCTTGCATATGATAATTTCCAAGGTTTGTGAGTCATGCATGACAAATGACAACTTCAAGCCTTTCCAAGCCTCTTATCACCAGAAGTTATCATGCTGCCTTCTCTGGAGTGAATGGCATTCAGAAAAGGTGGTGGATGGGAGGTAACAAAATTGTCTGTGAAATGCAAGTATCTTTTTCCAGAAAGTAATGAGGTCTTTGTAGAGCTTTTTTAAACTTTTTATAATTAGGGAAAATATCAAAAATTTATAACCAAGAACACTAACAATAAGTAGGCCAAAAAATTTGACCAATATGAGCTTTTTCATTTTTTTCCCATATGAAAAAATTATGCAAAATACTGTTCACCTTGTCCTCCCAATTTTGATAAGAATTTCCTCCAAAACCATCAACATTTTCCACCAAAAAATTAACTCAACAGGACTATTTTTTAGTTTTAAAAATAATTTGTTTACAAGTAACTATGCAGTTAGGGAGGAATTCCCCCTGAAAGGTTGACGTTGCTAACAGGGTGGACCTTGCAAGAAACTGTCAGAAGGGGATTGTTTCTTAGCCTCTTGGGGGCCTCATCACCAGACGCTGCTGTTGGTGTGGGTCACATCAAAAAGTGATGTGTGTGTGTGGGCGGGTTACACTTAATAGGATTATATGAAGACCTCAGGAGAAGACCGATCAAGGTCCACTTTTTGTCAAAAATTAGTTACATATCTCAGAAGATAGTCGAACCAGTGCAGAATATGATGGTTTGGTAGTGGTTGTGGAGTAATAATCATAGGTCACTATGGAAAGGCCCGAAAGTGGGATTTACAATAGAACCTTATGGGCCTTCGAAATTTGAAATAGGAATATCTCAGTTTCACCTGAGGTGGACCTTGATCGTTCTTCCCCCAAAGTCTTCATATGTCTCATGCAACAATTGAAATGCATTGATTCTCCAGCCTGTAGCAAAAGAATTGTTTATGGCTGCCACCCACAGAGCAGTAGCCTTGCAGATCAACCCGAGAGGTAGGTTCTGAACCCAATATTGTCCTTTACAATCATATCAATAACAATTTGCTAGTAGCATTTTACTACTGACGGCTCACTCCCAAAGTTCACAAGAAATGCAAAATGGTACCCATCTTTATACTTGCCCAACACCAGTGAAGTTCGCCTAGCACAAAAATCACCTGCATGTCGATGTTACAAATACGAATTACTTGAGAATGAATCATGTTTTAATCGCACAACTTATATGCTAATGAGCCTCATGGAAGAGCATTGTTGGGGCGAGATATCAATGCATTTGTCAGTGGAACAAGAAGAATAGGACAGTATTTATTTAGCGCGCCAGGGGCAATGGAGTTCGCCCAGAGCACTAGACGCGCCACAAAGTTCACCCACTGTTAAATACAGACTTTTACGGTCGTGGCAGATGAAAAAAAAAAAAGTGCACGTCTTTTGCCCTGCACCATAATGCCATTACTCATTGCACTCGATGTCTGAAAATAACAATCACGGGAGGTGGTAAGCCCATTCCTCCAGAGGTACACAAGGTGAAATGGAAGAGCTCTGAAGAAGGAAAGTCTGTTTATGTGGTTGCTCAAGAAGGGCATGTGCCATGCTCAATGGCTAGGGGCATCGCTTGAAGTAACAAAACTACAAGAATCATTCAGAAAAACCTTATTATGGACGTCACCAGGCAACAGCAGCAAGGAAAAACCGAGAGATGAGAAAAATGTGTCGCAATATAGTGAAAGGAGCAGCGACCATCAATTTCAAAATGGTCAGTTGTGAAGCAAAAGATGGTCCACACAACAACCTGTCGACTCTGCATCCATGACATGAAGTTGAACTTTTATGTGCAACTTCTCAAAGACTAACAGGGAATTCAAGAAATCAGGGCCTGCCCTCTTGACAATAGGCCAAGAAGAAACCCCCCTTAAAGGCACTGGAACATGAAAAAGACTTGCTTGGGAGAAGGGATGGAAGCATTGGGCACATCAGATGTGGTATTAGTTATGTTTCATGGTGAATTAGTCAGTACAAAGACATCCATAATTGAGTACTGCAAACAAAGAAGAGGCGTACCATCCCAATGTCTCACTAGAACCGTCAAACATGCACACAGAATTATGGTGTGGGGATGCATGGGTAGTGTTGGCCTTGGCAACTTTCCCGGCATCAATGGCACCATGGATACGAGCATGTTTCAGGAGATTTTGAGAGACCATCCGCTGTGTGCGCCCTCAACAGCAACCTTACATCCGAATATCAACGCAATATTTCAACAGGATTTTGCATCTTACCAAAACAGCGGAAGCAAGTGGCTGGCAGACAAGGGGATTGACATTTTACGTGGCCATCGAGCAGCCTGGACCCTGGACCTCAATCCGATTGAGAAGACTGGAAAATCATGAAGCAGGTACTTTAGAGGAATCATCTTTGCACCAAGGCATTCCTTGAGGGCCAAACTGCGGGAGGTTTGGGACACCATCACTCCAGCCGAGTGCCAGAGCTCATTCAACACATGTCATGTTGTGTGGAGGCCGTCCTTGCTGCCCATGGCGATGCCACCTGCTTCTAGGCGAACTTTGTGGCGCGTTTAGCGCTCTGGGCGAACTCCATTGCCCATGGTGCGCTAAATAAATACTGTCCTATTCTTCTTGTTCCACTGACAAATGCATTGATATCTCGCCCCAACATTGCTCTTCCATGAGGCTCATTGGCATATAAGTTGTGCAATTAAAACATGATTCATTCCCAAGTAATTCGTATTTGTAACATCGACATGCAGGTGATTTACGTGCTAGGCGAACTTCACTGGTGTTGGGCTAGTATTACAGTTTAACTCAGTGGTTTCCAATCGGTGGGTCGCAGGCAGGGTCGCGGGGAGTCGCGAGCCTTGGTTCAACTGTTTTTTGTGCAATTTCTGAGTAAATTTAACCATTTTTGCAGCCGTATAGAGTGTATGTTTTCTGGAAAGGGGGCAATTGGTGGGGGGGTGTCGCACATTTATTGAAACATGCTTAGGGGGTCGGAGTTGGTAAAAGGTTGGAAACCACTGGTTTAACTAAAAATACACTGTAATTTTTTAAAGTTTGTCCATAACACCTTGTGAGCACCATACATGGCAGGTTATCAGCAAATAGATAAATCTCCTCTTACTTGAGACCCCTCATATATGGCCAGGACTGATGGGTTCAAGCAGAACACAATTAAAAATAATACTCCATAACTTATTTTTAATGACAGAGAATTAGGGACATAGCTCTTTTACATCCAAGCCATTGAATTAGTGAAGCTGTGTGCATTGGACCTGTTAACCCTTTGAGGCCTACGTGCATCATATGATGATCTTCGGGTTTTTGAACTGGGTGCGCTAGGGTTTAGACAGAAACGGCACAGTTTGAGGCGCAAACTGCTCCTACCACCTCTTGGAAGGGGGCTCAACTACCATGGCGTATGCTAATCAGTTTTTCCGCCTCCCAGCGTGAGCTAAAAATAACCCCTCCCATGGCGTCAGAACAGGGTGTCCCGTAATTCTGGGTACTTAAGGATTTCTCATAGTACAGTGTTTTAGTGTTATTATGTAACCATAGTAACAATTTTATAGTGACTTTAAAATTTTTAATTAATTAAATTAAGTTTAAAGTTAATTGCACTTTAAATTTTTTTCTGGAACACCCTGTAGATGATTTTTTTGGGTCATATTACATTAAAAAGGGCCACCACAAGTTAAAATGATACATATAGGAGCATATGGTTTTTCATTAATATCACTCCTACTACAAAATTTTTAAAGAAACTGAAAAAAACGGCCCAAAATACCCCACCGTCAAAGGGTTAAAGAGCATACACACAAAGACACTGACTTGGCAATACCAAAAGGGCATACAAGATACCCACCACATTTAAAATCAGATTTGTTGTGATGCTATTAGCACCGTTTTCCCTGGTTGGAATCTAACAGCTCCCTTTTCACAATACCTGGGGTCATTATTTCTCATTACTTCTGGGCAAAATCTGAGAGATTCAAATGAGCACCAAAGCATTATTCATTAATTTGCTTTCTTTCTGTGAACCCAACTGGAACATGCATATCAATTTCGTTCATCTCACTGGTAACGCGACAGATACCTTCAAATTGTAATATCCCATGTTCCGAGTCTCCCAAACAGCCCTATGACACTCCTTGAATATGGTAGGTTAATACCTGTGTCTCGGCCAGGGTGAAATTTGGCGCTGGCGGCGCTACATCGTTCGCTATACCGCCATCTTGTCAAGGTGCATCTGGTGGTAAGTCTGCGATCGAGCCAGATCGAGCCAATAGGCAGACTCACCCGCTACCTACCACCAGATGCGACAAGATGGCGGTATAGCGAACGATGTAGCGCCGCCAGCGCCAAATTTTACCCTGGCAGAGACACAGGTATTAACCTACCGTATCCATACAGCTAGGAGGGAAGTGCCAGGGGGTTGCTACGAAACACAACATAATTATCACTTTCATTTTGACTGGACTGCTCATCTTGAATACACATGAATCCTTCCTTGATTTAAAAAAAAGTCAACCCCAATGGCTTACATGTCCTAAGACACTGACAAGTTTTATACTTCCATTTAACATCAAAAAAAAAGCCATGAGACTTCATGTAAAATACTGTATGCCAAAAAAATGCAGTCTTCCTGGCTTTAGTTCTGAATAAATACAACAGTTACAGTCTTAAAATACCTTTCCATCAAGTGGAATGGCTTGAAGGACCTACTGCCTGCCTAAAAGTAATAGGAACTCCTCATGGATTCTACCATGTCAGATAGGGAGTCTGCAGGGCGCACAATTTGTTTTGGGTGCTATTTTTGGTGAAAACAGTGTGCAACAGAGTGAATAAGAAAAGTGAAATCTAGCATTGCGAAAAGTAAAATATCAGATGTACAAGGATCCATGCAAAAGTCAGTCAGTAAAACGTACATGGACATGGTTACAAGCAAGTCCCAGGAAAACAAAGGACATGTTCAAAGTTATCCTGAGTAGCCCTGCAACCCAAACCACAAAATTCAGGCTTATCTTGTAGTGTATATTCTATGCATGTAGTTTTACTCTAAAGGCCGCTGTGTTTGCCACTTACTGTATCTTTGATGTGGTAGTAGTTGCTACCTAGCGGCCTTGGTAGTATTTTAAAAATGTTGCCACATGGTGAACTGTTTGATTAGTAAATTCATGTTTTTTTAAACACCGTAAAAATGTTGTAATAATGTTTGCGTGGGTCAAATGCCGCCGTAGACTCCTACATTCGAAATGCTACCCCGCGTTTGCCCTATCACGTATCTCTCCCTCTCTTCTCTTTCTCTCTCCAGGGATCCCCCGAAAAGAGAGAGAGGAGAGAGAGGGATGGATTCAAGATGGCGTTCGTTGGCAAAGCAGACCAAACCCTTGGTCCAAAAACTGGGGGGTCAGCTGTCAGTTCATCTCACAGCAGCAATTTTGATCCAACTTCCCTATGTTGCCAAGTTTCAGTGATATGCACTACTCTAAAGACATGAATCATTGTACCATGTGGGTTGCCTTTCTTAGTCAGGATAACTTTGAACAGGTCCTTTAATCCCAACATATCACATCTACCAATGGACCAAATTTTGTTGCTATCTGAGTGGCAGAAGGGCCAGATGATTTTACAAAAGAGACTCCCCCGTTGCAGGCCACACCTGCCCCAATTGCCACAAGGATAGGTGGCACAGAGGAATCTGAGGAAGAAAAGAGAGGCAAAAAAAAAGAAGAGAAGTCATGATTTCTTGGACTGCATTATTTGCTCAAGGGTACTTCCCAAAACCACTGAGACACCTGTCCCACTGCAGGATCAAATACTGATACACTTGCCATAAAATTGCTGCATTAACCAATGGAGAATTTCCATAACACAACTGTCAGAGGCAGATGGCGCACTTGGTCCAGCACTAGGCGTGTGTCTCAGTGATCTTGGGGAGTAAACTTAATAAACTGTGAATACCAAGTCATCATTGCAGCTCTTCCATTTTTTTTTTCCACCTCCTTACTCCTGCCCATAATCCTTGGTCACCTAAGGTTAGGTTGGATTCCCTTTCAGAATTTTTTTAATGTCAACAAAATTTCATGCATGGTTAGATGAAAGCTGCCTGGGCTTATTCATAACCATGACCAGGTACAGTTGATTGGCTCACTTTAATCGGAATGAACCCAGTATGTGTCAACATTGAGAATGGGCAATTTGTAAATAAGTCAAATGGTCACAGGAAGCAACTGGAGCATGAAGAAATTTTAATTATATTTTCATGGCAATGGATATCTCCAATTTCAGAGTTGCATATTATTGACTAAAACATAATTGCAATCAATCCATGGCTGTCCAATACTAATTATTGCACAGTGTGATATCACTTCAAATGGGTATTACAATGTAAAACCAGTAGTGCACACATCAATTTCATTAAATGTCAGCTATTGAATTTTATGAACTCCAAAAATTAGGCTTCATCTGCTGCTTAACCTTAACTTAACTTCTTGCATGTTCCAATCATTCTTGTGGCAAATTGAAATGGAATAAAATTACAAATTCACAATATTTCATCCTCTACATCTCAGTTAATTATACATCACTTGCAAATTAGGCTTATACTTTTCAAATTCTATTGCACACCTTTCCATCAAAATCTTGGAAAGCTTCCAAAGCATAATACGAGGGCGAATCAGAAAGGAATTGAAGACTTTGTAAATTCAGAAGTTTCCCTAGAGAAACTGAAACTAAGATATAGCATATGAATTAGGACAAGTCTTCCTCTAATTTTAGACATAGTCACCATACACTTTGGTGCACTTGTCCCTGTGGAGAGTTCTGATTGTTTCCACTGCTTGTTCTTTAATTTGGTCCCTAGGTCGTAGTGGTACACCCAACATTCGTCCGTGATGATGAGTCGGTTGAAAAAATCGCCATCTTCAGAGAGGAACATCGCCAACATTTCCTTAACCTTACCGAGGTTGAAAACTTTTTTCAAGCGGAAAGTGTCGACTTCGGTAATAAGTGTGTCCCACAAGTCATGCATCGCTGGTTGCAGGATTAATATAGAGAGAAGGACTAACACATGTGTGCAATTTGAACCATTTCTCTCGTTTACTTCAACCCAGCCCCCGGACACTTATACTACATTCTGATGTTATCGCCTGCCGAGGCATTTTGCAGGGGGTGCTCACCTGAGAGCACCATGAGACATTTCCAAGCCCAGGTAAGTGGCGACCCTGCCTTCTAGGCTGAACTTTATAGGTACAAAAGGGAAGCGCTACATGCGGGCCCAAAATGGCCGCCGGCGACCATGTCGGGTCCCCCAATTTAGCGCTTCCCTTTTGTACCTATAAAGTTCAGCCTAGTCTGGTAGGGTCGCCACTTACCTGGGCTCCGAAATGTCTCATGGCACTCTCAAGTGAGCACCTTCTGCAAAACGCCCCGGCAGGGGGTGGGTGGGAGTGACCAGACCTGAGTATTCTTAGATCGTGCTTCAACCCAAAGGCACGAACTTTATGAACGCCCCACGTATATCTCAGTTTCAGTTTCTCTACTGAAACTTCTGAATTAAAAACGCTTTCAATTACTTTCTGATTCACCCTCGTATGTTTCCTATAGAATCTCTATTGTACTGGTAGGAGACTTTCCTAAGGGTCTAACATAAAAATAATTGTGGCACCAAGTTTGTTAACCTCCCTCCACTACCTATTCCAAAGAACACTTAGAGAGTAATTAACAAACTCTCTGCCACAGATTTCTTCTAGAAGCTCTTCTTAGAAGTAGTGACATAGTTACTTCTGTCTGGTTTTGAACTGATGCACATTAACACCAGCATTTCAACAAACACAAACTCCCATGTTTGGTTGCACTTCTTTTCAAAGAATGTCTTTTCTCACTTGTGTAGCAACCCATGCACCATGTTCACAACATCATGGCGATGAAACTTGTTGACTTTAGCTTCTTGACAATCATGAACTTTCACTCCGGCATCCCACCACCACACAACTCGTTTCCGGAAACTTGACCTGTGAATACACAAAAAGTTATCAGCATTTGTTTTGAAAGAGTGTGACCCTCAACTCCAAGCACTGCACTCACATGAACCCCGCAATCGAGTCCTTAGGGCACTCAAATAATGACAGGCTGTTGCGAATATTGAACCAGTATTTCCGATTCTGTTTCCTGCTGAGTGCCATTGTCCATGGATCTTCTGTCATTTTCAGGAACATCACTCCAGTTGGAATAATGTAGCTTTCCGCTTCTTGTAGAAGGGCATATACGAGCTTGGGCTCATCTGGCCTGCCACCCTTCACCAGTTGCATTTCCAGTCTAAAGGAGATTTCATAAATAAAATTGCAGTTCAAGGAATAGCAGTAAGCTAGTAATCAAAATTGTAAAAACTGTTGTCTTAGGGTACACTTTCGTTGGCTGTTAGATATTTTGCTATTTAGTAACATATCTTTTGTGGTTACGATAAATAATGTGCAAAGTTGTAATAGCCTCTTTAATTTTCTTCCAAATGTGGTTAAATGTGTTAATTTTTTACATACTGAAATGAATATCATTGCTTCATTCCTTTTTTTCCCCGGGCTTTGTTTTGTTTCTTTCTATGCTTTGATCTGAGTGCAATCTACATTATTGACTGTAACCCCGGCCATCTCCCCCTCACTGGCCTGTGCCCCTTGGGGCAAAATAAATAAATGAAATATTTTTTGCAAGTGGTTTGGAACGAAACATTATCTAGGTGCACACACATCTGACCTCATTGATCAAGTAAAGGTTTGTCTACTAGCTTTTCAAAAAAAAAAAAAGGGGGGGCGCTGCATCAATGTTACTGCTCTACCCACTACCCACTATTAAAGATGCAGCCTAAATCTACTCAGTCAGGTAAAACAAAGCTCCTTTAGAGCCTTCTTGTGCTGTTGATTTTAATTTACTGTATTACCCCACAATATACAGCATGCCAATATAAAACATGGTTAACCAGGGGGCAAAGGTGGGCATTTTGTTAGAAAGGCAGGAGGAGGTTAAAAGGGCAGTGCGAACATNGGTGGGGGGGGGGGGGGGGCACATTTTATTATGGGAGTCACCTTATGGAAGACAAATGGGACAGGGCAGACGAAAATTATGCCCACTAGGGACCTACAGCAGCCAGCATTACATGACATAAAGGAGACGGGGTGTGGCTTTAAATTTGGAATTCACTTCACAGGGGAACTTTTCCAATATTAGTGCAAAATATATCTACAAATTCTTACCTTTCAAAGATCGTCTCAACAGACTCCAATCTAATCAGTTCCTTGACTTTAACCGACACAAAATCTGGCCGGCTGGGCTTGTTCATGGCACGGGCAAACTTCGTGCACATTTCATGCCTGGAATTGAGATGCAGGTGCCTGATGTCGTTACCACCAAGCATCACGGCATCAATTATGTGAAGAGAATAAACTTTTTTCTGCGACTTCTCAAAGCCCCGCAGCTCATAAACCAGCTCCCCATAAAGCAAGGTCTCTGGGGACAGCTCCAAGCGCAAGTTGACCTTCTCCCAACGGTTACCATCCCATCGGAACACATTTGAGCGACGAAGGCTTAAAAAGAAGGTGCGCTCCTTCCGCTCCCGAGAGGATCCTCCAAGCACCACACATCGCCAGTCATATGCTGACTTGAAGCATGTCTTGGAGAGATCCATGGTCAAATCACGTTCCATATCCACTACCATGGCTGTAAAAAATATATGCAGTGCACCTTCAGTTAATTTGTTCTCTCTTCACTTCACCCTTCAGGTAAGGGAGGCATAAAAATGACTCATGGTTGGCAAAAGTTGACCTCACATCATGCTCATCATACTATCTCAATTACATGAGACACCAGCCTCACTGTAAATTGGCATACACTGCTATCCATGTTCATGATTTTTAATATAATAATAATAATAATAATAATAATAATAATAATAATAATAATAATAATAATAATAATAATGATAATAATTGGGTATAGGTGTACCCCTATTGGGGTCTTGCCGGACCTTTATTAATCATCACATTTTTGGATCCTATTTATCAACACCTGGGCCCACGGGCAGGAAGGGATGACAGGAGGGGATGTGCAAGTGCAGTGCCTTGTCCGCACGTGGTCGTTTTGTGAGCTCCCCCGGGAGGATTAGTCTGTGGATATTCCACCCGAGACGAAGTCAGAGACGACACTTCACTCTGCACGAGATGAAGGGGGTGTCCCCGGGTTGGGATCGAACCCGGGACCTTAACATCCGCCGGGACCTTAACATCCGTGGGCGCGAACATTACCGTTGCGCCACTTCGCCTCCCCAAGTTCATGATTTTAGTGAAAGCAAAGAGCATCCATCAGGTCAAGCTCTTTTTTGGATTTTAAAATCCCTGCCTTCCTCAATTCATGAACCCTCATTTCCCTCAGTAATTATGTATGCCACATTCACTTCAGTAATGGGGACCTAGCCTTCATTTTGGAAACTACATAATAAATTCGCCCATATTTTTTGGATTTTTTTGGCATATTCCGTTTTAAGATAGCAGCTTTAGTTCCGGAGTAATTGGGGTTTTTATGTAGGGAAATGGTGACGTCACTGTTTCCCTAGAAAATGTTGACGTCACGCGAAGTGAAATGAACGCAAAAA